>BKCP01008737.1:1863659-1879612 GCA_008636005.1 Striga asiatica | reverse complement strand
GTGTCTCTGTCGAGTGTGATCGGATGTAGATTAAGGGCTTGATTGTTTACAAGTTAATTTACTCTCATTTATTTCATACTCAAAATCTGATTCAACTTTAATCCAACCTCACTATCTTTAATATTATTCATATAATTAAATAATACAAACCAATCAATATTACACATACATCAACTTTAATTCACTATTCATCACTCACATAATTTTAACCACCTATCATTTTCAATAATTTATTTTCTACTTTTACATCAAATCAAGTTTAATCATTAAATTTTAAATATTATTTTAATATATTTTTAAAATTTCACTAACAACTAACCATACTACATTTTTCAAAATTAACTATAGTTAACCAAAATAACTCATTTTGCACGGATTATTTGATAAACTAGCGCACCTAAACAATTATTTAGAAGAAAAATTGAGTTAAAGAGTAAAAAAAAAAATATACTTTTGGTGAAGCATGGATTGCTTTTTAGATTGTGAATAGAAATTAGGTAAAATGCAAAAAATAAAAGTATATGTTATAGAAAATTAATAATAAATATAAATAATTTATAGTTAAAAATATGCAAGCAAATGAACAGTAAATTTTATTAAAAATTCTGTAGTAATATACGAATTTTTATTATTTAATTGTGTTGATAAAATTGATAAGTAGTGATTTTTNCGAAATCTTAGTTCAACTAAAAAATTTTATATGAAAGCGTGAAATCAAAAATAAAAGTACAATTATAAAAATACAATACATCAAGTTTATTTAATATTTTTTTTTTCATCCATTATAATTTTATTTGAAAATAAGTCCATTACTCAACAATGGTTATAGTGACAAAATATAAATCTTCAAAAACCTTTTGCCCAATAATAATAATAATAACTTATATTTAGCGTCCTCATCCAAATAAGATTGTGCTTTTTGTAATTTAGTGAAGATAATATAATTTGGTGTCCCTGTCAGCCACATCAGTTTGAGGTGTACGTTTATCATTGCAATCCTCGTTGCAATCCATTCACACTATTGTTGACCCTCGTATATTTGGTCCACAAACACTGACATTTAGTCTTTTTAAACCCGGCCCCAAAACTACCCGACTCTGGTTCACCGGGTAACAAGTTCAACGGTTGGGTTATCGAGTCAATTGCTGAATCAAATAATTAATTTTAAATTTTTTAAAATTATATATATTATATTTTTATCATATAAATATATAAATGTAACAAAATTAAATATTTTATATATAAATTTTTACATCAAAATATTAATAATATTGTATCTCATAATAAATATTTACCATGTAAATATATATACATAGTTTTTATTAGGTGTTGTTATTTGTCGCGCCAAATTACTACTTGTTTTCCGAAAAAAATAATTTAATAATGATTAAAACTACATTTTTGTCCTAATAAAAATATTTTACCTACTTTTACCCAAATTACTATTTTTACCCAAATTGTTATTTGTTGCCTCTAAATTAATTTGACCCACTTTTACCAAAATTCACACCTTCACCAATCTACTTCTTCTTAACCTTTACCAGAATCCACATCTTCATCAATCTCCTTCTTCCTCCACTAAAAATTAACTTACCAATCTCTACATTATTTTTCATTAATCCACATGTCTAGTAATCCAACATCATCGAGAACATATGCAAATGAGATAAATTGTGTTAACCCCTGTTTTATTTTATTTCTTACATTGTTTTCACTCACAAATGGATATCTTGATTTTTGAGTGTTTGAGTTATTTTAGGACTTAGATCATTAAAACTTTTTTATATATGTTGCATTAAACTAATGTGATGGGTTGATTAGTATGGTAGAGTGAATAAAGTGATAATAGATGTAGGTTAGGGTTTAAGTCCGTTCAGTAAACGTCCCAGGTAAAAGCTAGAACGTGGATTAAACGTCTGATAGCTAAGCTTACATAAGGCGTAAACGTTTTATTGCTAAGCTACATGGCCCATAAAACGTCTAACTTGCAAGCCCGACTATGAAGAGAAACGTCCAAAACTAAAGCTTATATGCAGTTCAAACGTCCAGTTTGTAAGGGGCAACACTTAAGAAACATAAATACTGAATGCTTGTAAGCCCCTGAAACGTCCAAACCTAAGGCTTATATGCAGTTCAAACTTAAAAGCAAATTTGTCCCGATCAACTACAGGCTCAGTTCTGGGCTTGTTGACCACGAGCCGGTTCCGGGCCAATTCGATCAATTCAGGTCGAAATGACAGACTAGGCCATCCCGTCGTCATGACTAGTACTCTGAACCAGTAAGATATAAGCAGGAACGTGCATACAGTATCTCTACTTTGATTCACTAAAAAGTGAAGTTCATTTTGTTGGATCAATAGTCTAAGTGAGATTCATTCACAACTATCATAATTTTCTATAAACTAATAAGATATTAATTATATTTCATAACTAAATCTTGACCATTGGATCTCAACCGTTGTAGAACCGGCAGGCCGGGTCGAAACAGAACCCAGACCCAGACCGTGGAACCAAATTTAAAAAATAAAAATAAAAAATCTGACAGTTGGATCTCCAACGGTCAAAAGCTTTCAACGGCTCAGATTAGCGGGCTGCCAACGGTCCAATAACCAGGCCACGGGCTGGCTAGACCCGGTCAACAAATTAAAAAAAAAAAAAGAGGAAAATATGGCGGGCCGTTTCGAGGGCCGACCGGGTCAAAAGTTTTTACACATGAGGCCCAGAACTGGCCCGATCAAACTATGGGCTCAATTCTGGGCCTGTTGACCACGGGCCGGTTCTGGGTCGATTCGATCGATTCATGTCGAACTGGCGGGTTGGGCCATCCCGTCGCCATGACTAGTACTCTGAACCCGTAAGATATAAACAAGAACGACATACAATACATCTACTTTGATTCACTAAAAAGTAAGGTTCATTTTGTTGGATCAATAGTCTAAGTAAGGTCCATTCACAACTATGATAATTATCTATAAACTAATACGATATTAATCCCTCCTTATGTATTAATTCAAAACGTGTTGAGTCTAAGTGACAAACTCACACGCTTCGGATGCTAACGTGGCAAATCTATGCTTCAGAATGTTGTTTGTATATTAATTTTTTTTTTTCTGCTTTGGAATTAGGCTTGGTATAGGCATAAATAACTTTTTTCAAACTTGGTAAGTGTACATTTAATTTTGTTATTTTTTTCTCTTAGTACAAATTTTCTTCTTAATTTGAGCAACCTTATAATTTTCTCTCATATTTCTCTTTTAAATTACGATTTATAATTAAAGTTAACTTATCTATTAATATTAATGTAAAAAAATAAAATTGTTTAAACTAACTTAATTTCAAAATAGTTATCTGATAAAATTATATATATATATATATATATATATATATAATATAAGATTGTAAGTCGTGTAAGTGACAATGTCATTTTAAATATAAATAATAATAAATTTTTTCCAAAAGTATTTAAAAACTAAAACAATTTTTTTTGTTATTATTAATTAATTTCAAATATAATTTTCTTAACAAGTACCCATATAGTGCAGGTATTTGTTATATTTTATAACTAAACCCTAAACCTTGTTTATTTTGTCATTATTAAATATGACTAGTACGTAGCCCGTGCGATGCACGGGTTTGAGTTTCCAGATGGCCTGTCCATTAGGTTTAAAAAAATAGAGTTAGATCATCTATTTTACACCTCTTTTGATCTTCGTTATTTTTTTAGTCATAACGTTAAACCTCAACTTATTAGCTCTAGTATTTAAATTAATTATTAGCTCTAGTATGTAAATTAATTAATATATTATCTCACTAAAACGTTGATACTAATATAAATTTGATTTTAGTATATATATTTGTTCTTTAATATAAAAAATAATAGTTTTACATATTCTGGTATAATACTTAATTTATTATTTTATCATAAAATTAATTGTCATTATAATTTTTTAATAAATATTTTAGAAAATAAAAAAAATATTTATCTATTTACAAACTCATTATCTCGAGTTTGAAACCATAAATTTTATTCTTAAAATAAAATTTGGGAAATTTTAACTTGTAATCAGAGATGAATTTGAATTGATTTGAAATTCCTAATCCATCTCAAATTTATTTTGTGAAAAAAGGCTATCCAAAATGTTTATACCAAGAGTCCTAATATTTTTAAATTGTAAAAAGTTTTCATGCAAAATATCTCCACTGACTTTGGCGGACTACAATATCGTATTTGATTCAACAAATTAATTAAGTTTAGGAAGTGAATAGTTGTTTATGTATATGGAAGAAATTTGAAAATTCAAATTCCAAAACCAATATCACAATATCGTATTTGATTCAACAAATTAATTAATTTTAGGAAGTGAATAGTTGCGTATGTATATGGAAGAAATTTGAAAATTCAAATTCCAAAACCAATTTCGTATGTAATGAGTTTACACCAAGTTCCCATTTTTTCAAAATTGTATAAATCCTTCATGCAAGGAATCTTCACTAATTTGGGGACCAACAAATTACTTAAATTTAGGAAGGCAAAAATTGTGTACGTGGATACTGTTTCTGTTGTATGTTTAAAGAAAATAAATTCAAAAATGGTATTGATATGGGATTGTATTATGAGGGATTTAACAAAAATACAAATTTTTAGGATACGATTTGATTTGAATTTTTCAAATTAAATTCCACTTTTTTAGGCCGCCTAAGTCAAATGATGATAAGGATTAATGTTAAAGAAAAAAGAAAAAAGAAATTCAAAAATAGTAAGCAATTAATGTTGTCCTAAAATTTCTAGTTACTATTTATGGTAAATAGTAATTCTTATTATATATATATAGATTATGATATTATTATTAAAATTATATTAAAATAAGGGTATATTACATGTTGTGACCATTCTTGTTATGTTTTTCGTTACTGTTTTGTCGTTCTTGTTCCCCCGTTGTAGGTCTTTTTGTTAGTTTTTAGTTCGTTTTGTAGTTTGTTGTGTGTTTTGCTCTATTTTGGTTTTTTTATGTGTTTTTCGTATATTTTGTCGGTTTTCTGCGTTTCTCTTCTTGTCTTTGGTGTGCAGGTCAGAAGTCCCGTGAGGAATGAATTTAGCCCGAAAATCGACCGAACAATCATGGTTGCGTAGAGGAGTTCCTTAGCTACACATAGGAAAAAGCGAAATCCAATTTCGAGTTCGGACGAATCCGAACGGGGCCGAAACGTAAAGTCCAGCAAACTACCGACCCTTCGAAGGTTGGAAGACCCTAGAGGATTGTATTCTGGGAAAAAGTTGAATTTGAAAGCATCATTGAATAGAGGGGTTCGTTAGCGATGCGTAGGAAAAAACGGAACTCAATTCCGAGTTCGAACGAGCCCAAACGTGCCCGACACGCAAAGTCGTGCAGCCCAATCTTTTTCTTAACGACGCTAACCCCCCTGGCGGACAACATGTTTTTCTTTCCCTCAAATTCCGGCCTGTTTTGATGGTGCTCGAAAGTGGGGATGCTTGGACCAACATTTCACCCTTGATTTCGGTTTTTAGTGCCCAAGAAAACTTCCCACTCATGATATATGGATCACTCTCCATCTTCATCATGATCATCCATCCTTGAACCACCCAAGGGGGTTCTCCCCCTCTCCTATTCAAATTCTCCCTCTCTTTCTCCCCTCTTATTTTCTATTTCTTCTTCTTGTATTTTCTTTATTTTGTCTTTTGGATGAAGCTTGTATGTGAACTCAACACTTGGAGATTGATATGTAAGTTTATTTTCTCTTTGAATTAATTCATGCATAATGGTTAATTTAGGAGAAATGTTTTGTTGTGTTGAATTTGATATGAGTAGCTAATCCTTTAGCTAGGGTTAGGAGATAATTATTTCGATTTGTTCTCATTTACGTGCATGACGATAACTCAATCTTGACGAGTTGTTTTAATTATGAATTGATAAAATCATGCTTGATAAATTGATATAACCTAAGAGTGACACTTAGGTTAATTTGTTGATATAATCGAAGATTGACACTTCAATTTGTGATTGAATATTGATTTGTTGGGTTAGAGTTTGTTAATTATACATGATTAGTTGATTAAACACCTTCTAATCGAATTGCAACTTTTAGAACCGAAAGGGGAGGAGTCGTAGAGATAATCGATGTCAAAACCGAGAGGGGAGAAATTGGTGGAATTTGGCTCGTTTAGAGTAGATATGTTCGGAGACGTATTGTGTATGTGTTAATTGTCTCATTAATTTGCTCTTTTATGTTTATCCTCATATTACGAGAGTTAGTGAGGTTAAACCGCTAAATGAGTTAGTTAGTCGAACCATTTAACCGAGTTATTGATTGTTGTTAAATGTGTGTAGAACCGGAAGCGATTATTCCTGATACCCTAGCTCGTTTATCTTCTTATCGTTTATATTCTTAGGTAGATTATCGTCTTATGTTATTTCTTAGTTGATAATTTTTCAACCCTATCCTGATTAGAATGTGTAAGATTTATTTTACTTTTATGTGTTATCGATATCAATACTAAATTCCGAACCGTCTTCCTCGAGAGATTGACCCGAGAAACGAATCATTCGATTCAGTGCTCGGTAAAATATAAATAATTTGCTACAACATTACAAATTAACAATTCTATATCCTTTCAAAGGTATGTTGCTTGGGTTGATGTTAGGTTGATTATTTTTAGATATGTGAGAAAGTAGTTTGAGTGATACGTGGAAGAAATCAAATTATTGAAAAAGCTTTCACGTTGGAAGTTTCTGGGTACATTAAGCTTTCATTAAGGAAGTTTGTTATTCTTATAAGCTTCCTTCTGGGACGTTTGATTGTATGCTAAGTTTTCTTTGTGAACGTTCCTCTTCACAGTCGGGCATTACAGTAAGACGTTTGTTTGGCTTCAAAGCTTAACTCTAAGACGTTTCATAGGGCCTTAAGCTTCCTCCTGGGATGTTTAACTGTATGATAAGCATGGATTTTAAAAGTTCTAAATGTGTTGCCCTTTCTCTTTTAGACGTTTAGCTTAGAGTCGGGCTCCGCGTTTGGACGTTTGTTTTTACAGTCGGGCTTCTACGTTGAACGTTTCTTTGGCTTCCAAGTTTAGCTCCTAGATGTTTGCTTTCAGAGTTGGGCTTCACAGTAGGACATTTGTTTGGCTTTAAAGCTTAACTCTAGGATATTTTACATGGCCTTAAGCTTGCTACTGGGACGTTTAACTGTATGATAAGTTTGGATTTTAAAAGTTATAAATGTGTTGCCCCTTATCTTTCAGATGTTTTGCTTCAGAGTCGGGCTTCATGTTTGGACATTTGTTTTCACAGTCGAGCTTCTACGTTGGACGTCTCTTTGGCTTCCAAGTTTTGTTGTTAGACATTTGAATGTTTTTTTTTTTCAGTAACTTTTTTTTTATCACAGGGACATCTTTGTAAATTTATTATTTTTTACGGGCAACAAATAGTAATTTGGGACGACAAATAGCAATTCTCTTTTTATTTTTGAAATAAAAAAATATTTAAAAAACAAAAAAAATATAAAAAAATATATGGGTGGGGTCAAGCGGATTGATCCGGTCGGGTCAATGCTCTAGGTCAATCGGGTCAAAGCCGGGTTTGACCGGGTCCATTGTTACCTGGTCCAAATAGCCTACCCGGACCGGTTCGATCTCCGGGTCGACCGGGTTGTATTCAATAAATACAATTTGAACATGTGTTAATACATTAAGTGGTGAATGGCTCCATAAAAAAATAATTAGATAATTATGGGCATGATTGTATATAATTTCAACAGTAAATATCTCACTCAAAACTCAAATTTAACTCAACCTTAACTCAACTCTACTATCTCCAATATTATCAATATAATTAAATAATATCAATCAATCATTATTACACATCACATCAACTTTAATTCACTATTCATTCACTCACATAATCTTAACTAACTATCACTTCCAATCATTTTCTTCTACTTTTACATCAAATCAACTTTAATTATTTTAATTTAAATATTATTTTAATATATCCACTAACAACTAACCATACTACTTTTTTAAAACTTAACTATAGTTAAAAAAAACTAGTTTTTTACTAGTTGAACTAGTGTATATCCCGTGCGATGCACAGAAGAGTTCATATTTTAAACATTTTTTTAGACTTTATTTTAAATATAATCATTTACATTTTTCACATCTCGTCTATTATGAAAATAAAATAAATACAATCAATGAAAAATATATATTATTAAATACTTCTCTTTATACAATATTTTTTATTTAAGGAATATTATTAAACCTTACGGTTTTGATTTTTTTTTTTAATCAATAATCCAAAATATATGATTGTTAACGTACAAAAAATAATGGAAATAATCCAGACTTTAAAGTAAAGCTATTTTTTATTATTTTACAAATAAAAATCTTCCAATTTTTTTTAATTTCAAAAAAAGAAATTGGCAAGTTTGATAATGAGTTAAATCAAGTTATACAAATGATTAAATAGTTAAAATGTTATATTAATTATATTTTAAGAAATCCAATTATATAAAAATGGGTAAAAAAATATTATACTAATTAGTTTGTTAGGATTGTGATTATATGGAAGTTAAAATAAAATGAAATGTAACCAAAAAATTTGTTCGTGGTCTTTTCCTTTAAATGTTTGAATTTAAAAATCTAGTAACCAAATTTACATTATATCACGTAACGAAAAAAATAAATGATAAATATTTATTAAAGAGATAAATAATAATATTTATCATTTAGATAATAAATAATAAATATTTACATGTAATAAAATAAATAATAATATATTTAAAAATATAAGTCAGAATTTCAAATAAAGTAAAAGGAGGGATAACTCATTTTTTAAAAAAAGTTTCTAAATATTTAATATATTGATAAGTATCTCCATAAGAATAATCATACCATTTTAATTTTAAAAAAATTGGCAAGTTTGTTAGAGAGATAAATCCAGTTAGACAAATGATTAATATGTTAAGATATTATACTAATTGTATCATAAAAAATCGGTTAGATAATGTAGATAAAAAAATATAATAGTAATTACTTTGTTAGAAATGTGATAATGAAAACTAAGATAAAATGAAATTTACCCAAAAAAATTGTTTGGAATCTTTTCCTTTAAATGTTTATTAATATATTAAAATATGTAATTTTAAATTTCATATAAAGTAAAAGGTATGATAATTAAAATTTATTTTTAAAATAAAAGTTATGATAAACATTTATTGATTCTCTTTCAAATATAGTAATAAAATAAAAATATAAATCTAAACAAATTTTGAAACAACCAAAAAAATCGGATTGATTGTCATAAAAAAAGGAAGTGAAATCAGATTTGAATGCTAAAATCGGAACACCTTATCAAATTGAATGCTAAAAGATTCAATTTGATTAGTTACCTAATTGCATGGGCTGAAAAAATTCAAAAAAAGAATTTTACGAATTGAAGAAGCGGGAAAAACACTATATTGAAGCGGGAAAACGAAATGATTTTTTTCGGATTGTTCAAATAATTTTTCTTCTCCGTATTATATAATAATAGATTCATATCCAATCACCCCCTATATGTTTTCAACATATATATGAATACTTTATACTTGGGCGTGCTCTAAAAGTTTCAATATAAACAAAAAATTGACACTTAAATAACATAAGTGTATATTTTTATTAAATAAATATCTGTATGGCGAATCCATCCTCCTAATTTTTATTAATTAAAGAATAATTTTATCCCCCAATTCAGTTACACTCAAAAGTCTATTTTTTCAACTGAGAGTGCCCCATATACATATTCAAATTCCTCAATCAATTTGCAGTTCCAATTAAACTATTAGGGGTTCTCCTTTCATTTCACAAAACTGCAGTAAATTTGTAGTGAAAAAAACCCCCGAACTAATAAAAAAGCAATCTTCTTGTGAACTGAAAAAAAAGAAACTACCATCAGTAAGTGTTTGCCTGTACTTGCTTAAAAAACCAAGAATCTTAAAAAAAAAAAAGAACACCCAAGAAAAACTCATCAGCAAACAACAGGCAACTCATCGTTGTCCGATTTTCAGACCCTCCAAACAAAAAAACACACATTTTATCGGACCCCAGATTATGAAACCGAATCAAATCATCTCAGAAAAACCGGTCATCAACGAGAAAATGAGCAGGCTCGATTTTAGCAGCATGGCCATACTTAGAACAGCTGTACTTTTTGTGCACTCCAGTAAGCTTCTCGGTCCCCGCCTTCCGGTGCAGATCCACCATCAATTTAGCACATTCCCTTAAAAAAAATCGAACAACTCAATAATTTATCCAATGATTTTTTGTGTTTCATATAAGAAAGAGTTTTTTAAGTTAAAGAGAAAGAAAGCTAGCTTTACATGAGCTGGTCTTGGCTGTAACTCGTGTAACTCACGCACGTTTTGCTCCACTGCTTACGTCCGTTCAGAGTGCATTGAGCCGTGAAAACTGCAGCCGCAGCTAACAAAGAAGGCGGGAACTTAAGCATCTCGTAACTGACGAGGCAAAGCTCGGTTATGAAGAAGGATAGCATCTCCAACTGCTTTCAATTAAAAGTTACACAAATTCAGATTGAGGAAAAGAAGTATTACATTTGCAGACCAAGTAAAGAAAAGGAACAATAAAAAAAAAAAAAGAAAGAAAGAAAGAACCTTTTTGTCAGATTGAGCGGCTTTAAGAAAACGTCTGATGAACGGATATGGAGTGGGCAAAGACAGATTGAATTGCAATGTGTTGATCATCAGTTTCTCCTGCATGAAAAAGCATTTCAAGTGAAGATCGAAAAATTCTTTCTTTTTCTTTAATATCATTTGGGTGAGTGAGAGAGAGAGAGAGAGAGTACCATATCAAGAATTTCCTGACGGCAGTAAGCCTTATCGGATATGAAAATAAGGTCATCGACAATCGGTACAGAAACCTCTTCATATTTGCAAGCAAGGAGCATAGCAGTAACTCCAACAAGCTGTAGCTTCTTTCTCAACACGGTTTTCACTGCCAAGAATCTATCGATTATGTTCACCATCAGATATAATGTCTCGTCCATCAGCTCGAATTTGTAGTGCACCTGTACACATAAGCATGCAATGTTAATTAAGCCAAGACACGCTAAAGCATTAAACGAACGGTGAAAAGGATACTTTAGCATGACAATAAGATTTTTCCCTTTTTTACCTCAATCAGCCAGTCGATAAGGATTCCCCTCATTCTCTCATTGATATCAGATTGATGTGCCATGTAGTTTGGTGGCACACAACTTGTTCTCTGCAATTACAAGTCACACAACTCAGAACCAGAAAAGAATGTGGAAATAGATATAAAGGGTTAGTATATATAACTGTAAAAAACTACAAAGACTAAACCAAATAGAAAAAAAATTATTTGATTAGCATCCTCCTCTTATATGCATGAGGCTATTTCTATTCCCTAGTATTATACAATCATACAACATACAACAACACACATTAAGGGCTCACTTTTAAGGGAGAAAAAAATGAACCTTTGCCAACTAGAAGCTGAAGATTGTTTTTTTAGTTAGTGTTTTGTACACTCTCAGATAGTAACATAAGTGGTATCAGCCGCAACCGAGATTCAATTATTCGATCTTGACAGGCAAAATATGAAGAGATGATTTCTCACCTCAGTTTTCAGATAATAATCGTGTATATCATCAATGTACTCAGTAACCGCAAGCGCGTTTTTCTTATCGACACAATCTATATCAACCACAGGCTCATCATCCCCATCAATCTCCTCCATTTCCACTTCCACATCCTATCAATCAAATTTAGCAACATAAGCAAAGTGCATATTTATATTTAAAAAAACATCCCAAGATACTGGAGGATATAACACATGAACTGAATACCATGCTATCAATTTCCTCAAGCATAGCTTCTGTATGCTGCACGAACATGGGCACGTCATTTTGATCCTCTTCATCTATGGCGTCTATAATAATACAGTCCTCCGCACTGTTTGTGGTCGAAATTGATTGCACCACGGCTGGCTTTAATTTCTACACCAACATGAAGTTCAATTATTTCTTAATTGTTTAGGCACTACAAAATAGCCAAACTGTAACAACATTGGCAGGATTTATGCCCGAAAAGGAGAAAACAATGCATTTCATTGAAACTCCGGAAATTTCTTGATTCAAGGTCTAAATTTCTTCTGCCACACTATCTACATATGAACCCATTTTCAAAATATCAGATGTTTTATTTATAACAAGAAATATATACCTCAAGTGATGGATGCTGCTCTTTGACAGCCACTTGTGCAGCAAACCTCCTGAATTCACCCAAAAAATTAAAAAAATAAATTAAATAAAATCAAATTATATGAATATCCATCGGCCCTTCAGCCTTTTCCCGAAATCAAGAAAGGTCGGATTTGCAAACCTAGTGACAGGACGGTGAACAGGAACATGATTCTTACTACAGGCGTCGGTTTTCCTGAGACAAGATTTAGAATTCGATATGACTAACAGACTAAGCAATTAAGACTGATTCATTAATGGCAAAACATGAAACACAAGTATACAAATAATCATTAACATTAATTTTACGTACTCTTTCAGGGTCCCTCGTTTTACAACAGCACGAGGGGGAGGGGGAACTCCAGTTATGTTCGCATTAATAGCACTCAATGCCCTTCTATTCTTCCCAATACAATTTTGGCCTCCTTGCACCAAACCCCCTAAAAATTCACAGTTTTTTCAGAAGAAAAAAACAAAGAACTTCAATCAGACGACCATTACACAATCAAGATCTTACGTTGCAACTCGTAATAAAAATCGGATCTTTAACCGTTGTANAACGAACATCAAATATCAACGGATAAAGAAATAAAAAATCAGATCCAAAGCCTAAATCAGGAATACACACAACACAACGCGAGAGGAAATACAAAATCAAAAACCCAAAAAAGAAAAAAGGGCCAACCTCAAAATCAAGAAAATCCCAGTTCCTTCTGTATATTCAATCAAGAACCCGATAGAGATATGAGAAAGACAGTAAAGAAAAACCCCGTTAAAATCAATCGATGGACAATGAGAGATCACTTTGAAAAAAGCTCTCGCTCTCTCCCTCTCTCTCGCTCTCTCCCTCTCCCTCTCTCTCTCTCTCTCTCTCTGATCGAAATTTTCTTGCAGAGAACGCAAAAAGAGCAGATATATCTGTGTCGGGCTCACATTACATGCCTCGCAATTCTCTCTCTCTCTCTCTCTTCACGTATTTTGAAAACAACGGCTAGTTTGTAATCTAATATGCTCTACGACGAAAGGTTGTGTTTGTTCCTTGTTTGGCCCAACGGTTATTTTCATCTTTTTTTCTCCTTTGAGTAAAAGAATAATGTAAATAATGTCATTTATTTTTTACGCCTCTCAAATCTCGTTGTATTAAAATTGCCTAAGTTCTCCATTTAATTTCTCATCCTGCATTAAAAAACTGTTTTTAATCGCCCTTTTTGGTTTATTTCTCCTAATCCGAAAATTTTTAATGTTTTTCTTGTGATAATGATGCTTAAAAAAAATATTTTCTGTCACGTGCCAAGCGTATCCTTATGATCTTTCCTTGTATGAATATCACACCTGTTCATGATACATAACTAGTCAAGTTCCAAAATTCACTGCATAAAATCCACCTTCTGCCACTTATAAGGCCTTAATTATGTAATCATGAGATTATACAATAGATTGATCCAATTTAGCCTTCACAAATTCTTGTGAAAGTATAATTGTTAGGCGGGTCCACATATTATATTTTTCTTTTAAGAAATATTATTATAATTATGCTAAGAAATATCATATTTTTATTTATATTATCTTTTAACATCTAACATTTCAGTTTCAAAGTGTGTATTTTTATTGAATAAGTATGACTATATAATTGTCATATGATAAGTTTGCCTAATATCAGTTTTAATATTTTATGAAATTACTAAAATATATAATGCAGGTATAAAAAAAATATTTAATAAGAAATACCCGCAGATGAAAAAAATATTTGTAATGCATATATATTACATTATTTTATACCACGAAACTGGTGTTATGCGTTTGTTCTTTAGCATATACTAGTATTCTCACCTGTGCGATCGGGTGATCCACAGAAGGAACAATATGCAACATAAAAAAATCCCAAGACATGCATTATATTTTTGTTTAATTACAAAATTAATTTAAATTTTATTTTGCAACATGATTAATTTCATTAATATAGTATATAGACTATTTCTCGGTTCGACTCGACTTGGCTAAGTAAGTTGCTAGTTAAAAAAAAATATTTTTGATTAAATTCAACTATGACAGATTCATGTATTTATAATATTTTTTAAGCAACAGAAATAACTCCGCCGGTTCGACCTACCAAATTGACCTTCACAAATCTTCTTTTTATTATTATTTAGAATTTTTAAATATTATAGTTTTATAAACAAACAATAACTGTGGGCATTTTGACTTATGTAGCAATATTTATGACAACACATAATAATATTTAAATTTTAAAATATTTATTTTATATAGAAACTAATTATTTTGTTTTCATAAATTTACAAAAATAAGTATATATACAATTTTACAAATTTTAAAACTATTTTTTAATTACACAATTAATCTACTGACGCAGTGGCTATCCATGGTCAATGCCGGGATGAGTTTTTAAATTGTAATTTCATATAAAGTTTTTGAAATAATTACTTTATACAATTATAAAAAATAGTAGTTGTTAAACTATGTTGAGTCAAGAATTTATTTTTTCAATTATTTTATTATATTGAGTATAACATGTATCACATTTTTTCAATACTTTTATTTTAAATTAAATTTTCTTTTATTTTATTTACTTTTATTTCATAATAGGTATGCACACACATGCAATGGAAAAGTTTTCCACCACCACAATGTGATGATTTTGATTTTGAAATAACATCCCATGGAGCGTGAACATGCCCATGAATTTTCTTCCTTTTTTTTTTACCTTAAATTTTCACTCTCAGTTACAACAATTTTGAAGACAATCTGGCAATCATTCTCTAATTAGTCACTTTATAAAGAATCGTTCACACAACCTTTTGAACTTATACTAGTGTGAGTATATAACATTTGAAGAAGGTAAATTAGTTCGTTGTTTATTGAATACTAGTGTGTGGCCCGTGCGATGCACGGGAAAACAATATTTTGATTGTATTATAAATTGAATAAATAAATAACATTAATCATGATTTATCCATTATTTTTAAATTAAACCGGGTTGGACACAGTATGACCGGATGGACCGAGAACCGGTTTATAACCAGTCTAGTGCGTTTGAATAAAATATTTGCTATCGAATCTTCAACACCAGTCTGTGGATTGGTAGGATCGATACAATTTTCTAAACAAATTTTGTTACATTAAAAACAATTTTAAATAAAATAGAGATTTATAAATTGTTTATCAATTAATTTAAATATTTGAATTTATAAATTGTTTAGATATTTAAGTAACACTTTTTATTTAAATTAATTACAAAAAGTACTAAAATTTGAACAACCACAAATGATTTAATAAAATAACTTGATCGTTTCGATGACGGTACGGTTCTAAAAACCTTATATTTACCGTACATTAATAAAAAACATAAATCATTAATCATGTTGTCATAAAAGTATTGTTAATATGATTATTTAAAGTTTGGACTACATCACATTCACGTAATAAAGTATTTTCAATATTAAAATTTATATTTAGGTTCAATAATCGATTTGGTCTGGTCAAACTGATACATAACTTAGTTACCTGGGACCAACTAAGTTGTTTCAAAGTTTTTTGACTATTTTAAATATCACCTAAAAGTAATTCAATCAACGTTGGCAGTACCCTAATTCAATCACCCGATTGATCCAAAGTAATTTCCTTATTTTTTTTAGATATAATATTTAATTTTATGAAATAAAA
>BKCP01008737.1:1798674-1813894 GCA_008636005.1 Striga asiatica | reverse complement strand
TATTATTATTAATATTATTATTACTATTATTACTACTATTGTAAATTATTTCTGTTATTTACTGTTTTGCTTTTCCAGTTGACTTTCTGTTATTTACTGTTTTGCTTTTCCAGTTGACTTTCTGTTATTTAATGTCTTTCTTCTGTTTCTGTAATGTTATGTAAATTTCTAGTTGTAATCAAGCAAAAATCTGGATTAATTTTCTGCATTATTATATATATAAAAGAAATTGAATTACACATAATATAGTTCGATTGACCAGTCCTTGAGATCGACCCGGGAAACGAGTTTTTAACTCGGTGCTCGGAAAAATATAAAACAAAATTTACTACAACATTATTATCCAGTTCCTCAAACATCAATGGAGTTACAATACATTCAAATTGCATGTGTTCACAATTCAAGGATAAATCAGACGAGTTTTCACCATTCAATGGCGCCTTCACGATCAAACACAAAGGGAATTTTGTGTTGTCAACTTCTCTCGACTATTCAAAATTTAAATTTTGCAGATTTTTTAGGAAACTTCCGCATCTCGTGATTGTGTATATTAATCATGCATCCCGTCGGTTACAAGGATCTTGTTATGGTAAGTAATTATTTCTTCATCCGTTTCTCAAAATATTGTACAAATATAAATAATTTGTTTAAGTTAGGTATAAATGCAATTAAGTTTTCTATTTTGTATATATGCAAATAAGTGTAAAACACTACCGCATACGTGTAAATTTGCTTTTTTTTTTCCCTGAATTATACAAGGTCTTTGTTAGTTTTTTTTTTTTCTTTTGATATTATTGAAAAGCTCAATGGGAAGCCCAAAATAATATGCTTTAATCACATCCCATATAAATAAATTATTTTGCCACTACATTGTCTTCTTCCTCTTTCTTTGTCTATATTAGATTCTGCTCTGTTCATATCAATTTTATTATGAAAAACAGTATAATCTAAAGGTGACAAAAAAAAATTCAGTCTCTGCAGTTGACTGGGCTCGACCATATGTGGATCACCCCCTGCTCATATTGTTTTTTTAACCTTGACCAATCTTTTAGATTGACTAACAAGGGACTTGGCCAAATAAGACAGAAACTGGACCGATTGACTCAGGCATGGACCCTTCCGAGTGAATCCAATTTGAACCAACCATTAGATACATTTTATTTATTTAGTTAAAATATTTTTATTATGAAAATATAATTATGTATATATATGTGGTAAATATTTATGACTATATAAAATACTATAAACTTTAAAGTATAAGAACTTACATAGAGATTTTTTATTTATTTTTTTACATGTATAATGATAAGATAAAAGTAGTATAAATATTGTTGCAATAAGAATTACATGTAAAATGAGAAAATATATTTTTGGGCCAAAACTTGTATTTGCTTGGTCTTGTCTTCCAAAGTATTTTGAACATATGCATATGAGTACACTAACTTAACTTTTTTTTCAATTAATTTTTTATATATATATATATATATAATATAATATAATATAGTAAAATAACTGGGGGCCTGTGACATCAAGTCCCCAAAGTAGATTTGCCCCTATATAATAGGTATTAAAATGATGGAGTTCTTGTTTATTGTTGATTAATTTGTTGTTGGCATGTTACACAGTACTATTGTTTCTATAACCCTGTCACATTGTCTAATGATGGTCATGTTGAAGCAAACTTTTAAAAGGTGAAGACACTGTATTACCTAATCATTTCAGTAAATAATTGTAATCGTAAATGTCTAATAAGTCATGTCATGTTCAAGTTAATGCCACATAATATTTCATTGGACTAACCATTGGAGATGCTCTAATACCCGCTATTTCACTTTGAAGCATTAGAATTGTTGGCAAGTTTCAATGACTTACATAATTTTGGAGGTCTTTGTTAGACTCCCGAATGGGCGATCTGCTATTAAGTTAAGTTCTATTTTTCGGTATTGGCATGCATTGATCTCTCAACTCCAATTCATCCCTAGGTTCGTCGGCCTCCATCTAGAATAAGATCAACCCTATAACATTCTTTTTTCGCATGCATTATGGTTATTTTTGGGACACGTAAAGTATTATCAATTGGTCTACACTATTTTCTCGGAGGAATCTTTGTTTCTCCATGGCAAGAGTGCACTATTGTCATCTAACTATCTCGACTTTATGCCTGAGCTCATGTATGGAAGAGCAGCGTGCAATGTATGGAAGAGCAGCGTGCAATGACTTGCTGCTTTTGTCCCCTTAGAACTGTTATCTTTGCAGAAAGGCTCCGCCTCAAAAGATCTACATTTGTAATTCGGTGACTAATAAGTGGTTTCTCATTCCTAATGGTTGCCCTCGATGACAATTGGATTTCCAATAATACACAAGCGAGATGCTTCTAGTAATGTTCGATTTCCATACAAGGCGGCATTGATCAACAATTATCATTTTGATGAATCATGGATAAAGGGTGGCGTCGGTGTGTATAAATTTTCGGTGAGTGTGTTTTGCTTCGAGTCAATGAAATGGAGCAAATCCATTTTCTCGGTGCCTTTGTGCCGAACAAAAGACTATGTCAATGCGCTCATGTGGTTGTAACATTGTTATAGTAACACTTTATTAATTATTAGTTTATGTATCATATTTTTGTCACAATTTTTATAATATATTTTTTAAGACATTTGTGCAATACTTTTGTATTACTTTACTAAAAATGTAGCATTTATATGTAACAATTTTGATTAAGTAACACTTTGTATGTAATATTTTTTTATCACGATTTCCTTAATCAATATTGTATAACATTTTTTGTGGAAACTTATGATACATATTTCTCTATAACAAAATAAATTTATTGAAAATGTGAGTTTCTTTTCTATTAGCTTTATATTTTAATAAATCTTTTGTATTTTAGAACATTTATCACAAAAATACAATTCATGTTTACAATTAAAATGTTTTACAAAGACAATTCTTTTATTTCATCAAATTTATATAACAATAAATATAATATAGTCGTTAAATATTTTATATAGAGCATTCAATTAAATGAGAGTACTACTGTATAGTAAACCACGACTATTTTTCATTATTTTTATTATTTTTCAGGCATTCTATTGTGGTCCGATTGACCTTAAAGTAACTTGATTGACCCCAAACTTTTTTTTTTCATTTAAAATAGAAATTATTTATTTTTCCTCTGAAAATTAGTGAACAAAAATGATAATGCATCCATGACAATGTTAGAGATATGCAACAATAATTTATTTTGGACAATATATATAGATAGATACCTTCAATCAACCAATGTTACGACAATATATATAGATAGATGGGTACCTTTAATCAATCAAGGATGTTATTGTTCTTAATTTTTTTTAAAGTAAATTTTTATATAGTACTTTAAAGGCATTTTTAAATATTTATTTATCTCCTAGGTCATTATATTCAAAGAGAAAATATATATCTAAATATTATGATATATTATACTTGCAAATATAATTAAATTTGCGACCGTTATAATCAAAATAATAGAGAACGAAATATAGCATGGCGGGTTAGTTTCCAATCAACAATAAAAAAATAATAATTATAATAAATTCGAGTTATTTTTTAAAGAGTATGACGCAAAAGGAAGACATTAAAAAGCTATGTTATGTTGACAATGTTAATGATCATTATTTAATCATAATGACGATATTATTAAATAACAAAATCAAAGACAACATAAATTTATTTAGTATTTAAAATTTCACAAAAAAATATTAATTTTATTTTGAATTTCAACCCAATATTTTTTTTTTGTTTATTTTTATTTGTCATAGAGTCCGGTTAATAGTGTTAAATATTATATTTTATTATTCAATACATTTATAATTGCTTATCATAAAATACACTATTTTTGTTAAATAATGGAAATAAAAATATATTATCTTATTAAATTAAATTTAATAATAAAAAAAATTAAGTAAAAAAAAAAGAGCAACAATATTACGTGCCTAGCACACACATCTTCTTAGTTGTATGTAAAAGCACAAAAATCAAAACAAATCTTTAGCACTCGCGAAATTGAATGCTTGAAATATACGTAAATCACCTCTATATATAATTTCAGAATGGGTTGAGCCTACGTGGCAAACTCTTACGCTTCGTAATCCTATTTGGCGAAAAATCATGATTTGGAGTTAGGTTTGGATATAAATTAATATTTTTTGTCTCACTAAATCCATGATTGATTTTTTCCTTCTTTATTTTTACAAATAATTACCATAAATTATTATATTTCTTTTTCCTACATTAACATACATTACATTTGATTTTCTTATTTAATTCATTCATTAGTTATTATAAATGTTTCTTCTTCTTATTTTAAGATTTTATAACTTTTTTGTTTGTATTTTATTTTTTATATATGATATATCAAATTAAGTATATTTTAACGATTTTCGATTTGACATCCATATTATATATATATAATACAAAATGGTAATATATGTTCTTATAAATAAATTTTAAGTTTATTTATCAATCTAAATTAGAAGATATCAAATAAAATCACCTCAATATATAATTTCAGAATGGGTTGAGCGTACGTGGCAAACTCTTACACTTCGTAATCCTATTTGGCAAAAAATCATGCTTTAGAGTTAGGCTTGGATATAAATTAATATTTTTTATCACACTAAATCCATGATTGATTTTTTCCTTCTTTATTTTTACAATTAGTTACCATAAATTATTATATTTCTTTTTCCCACATTAACATACATTACATTTCATTTTCTTATTTAATCCATTCATTAGTTATTATAAATGTTTCTTCTTCTTATTTTAAGATTTTATAACTTTTTTATTTGTATTTTATTTTTTATATATGATATATCAAATTAAGTATATTTTAATGATTTTCGATTTGACATCCATATTATATATATAATACAAAATAGTAATATATATTCCTATAAATAAGTTTTAAGTTTATTTATCAAACTAAATTAAAAGATATCAAATAAAATTATAAATTACATTATAAAGTAATAGAAATTAGTCTGTATTCTAATAAAAATAATATTAATTTCAAATTTAATTGGTATGTTATCAATCCAATAACAATAAATAATTATTTATCTAAATTCTAAAATTACATGTAAAATTAAAAAACTATAAAGCACGACAGATACGACACTTGATGTATTAGACATCTAATTAAGTAAAAAATTAATCTATTTTATATTAAACAAACATATTTTGCACTTATGCATATGCATATCACCATACTATTTATACTATTTATTTAATAGTAAATAATATCGATAATTTTATATGATATAATTAAAAAAAAAGTCAATAAAAGTTGACATTTTTATTTAATATACGTATGTTTAATTATTATGATTAAAAAAATATAATTTGACAATTTAATTAAAAACTAAAGTAATGTTTTATATAAAATTAAATTATTTTAGTTTATAAAAATAATATTTTTTACATATGCTTCCTAGTTCAACACCCGTGTATTTACACGGGTATTATACTAGTGGGTAATAGAAAGCAATTAAATATCAGTCTACACAAATATGATGGATAGATCGAATAGGAACTATCTTGGCAAGCGACCACATAATTAGTCTATTGACTAACTAAATATTTTTCCTAATCTGGATAAGATAGATTACCCCGATTTAACCTAATAATAGACTAAATGAACTATCGATAGTTCATGAACCCATTCCCTACACAAGTATCAAAGAATTGACCAAAATCTCGATCCACAATCAAAACAATTCAAAAAAAATGCTAAGGAGCCATCCGATGGCTCCATAACGGAACCATCCAATTACTCCTTAGCATTTCCGTTCAAAAAAAATGCTAAGGAGCCATCCGATGGTTCCGTTATGGAGCCATTGGACCCACGTGGCATCACATAAGACAAAAAAAATATGGCCCACGTTTACATTTTCATTGTCCCATGTGATGCCACGTGAGTCCGATGGCTCCATAACGGAACCATCCAATTACTCCTTAGCATTTCCGTTCAAACAAACATATTTAATCAATCATAACCACCAAGAACGTATCCAGAGTTATCCGGCAAATGCACGAAATATTCGTCGTTAAACAATGGTGCTTTGCAATCCAATCACACAAAAGGGTCATTTAAACTGGTTTGCTAGCAAAAAAGCGTCAAATCTCGAAATATTGATTACTTATCTGCAGATGGAGATGAAATATATTGGAAGTAATTCATAACTTACAAAATGCTATAACACAATCCACAATAACATTAATGACTTAGTTTTTTTTTGTCAACTATAGAATGGTTTGAAGAGATTCACATGTATACTGAAGCTAAAGATGCTGTCTCATATGTAGAGCACATATGATACATGTGAGTAATGGTATTGGTGCTTGTAAAACTCCACAGTTGGACCTTGAGCTCTATGTTCTTTTATTTAAGAAAACCAAACAATCCTTTAAAATCTGCATACCCTCAAATTCGTATCTAAGTAAAAATGTGATTATGTGCTTCGAATATATTGCTATTTTTGGAACTCAGACTTTTAATTGCCTAAAGAAATATACATGTTTTCCTAAATAATTACACATTTCGTGCCAGCTGCACATTTTTATAAAACTTTTGAAATTGAATGGTGATACATATCTTGTTATTAAATGTGAAAGTTGACTAACTATATTCTATTAGTTAGTTTATATTATTTAAAAAAAGCTAATGCCTTTACATCATTTTATCTGGACCCAAGAAATTAATAAACATAGTAATACAATAATTAGATGCTTCCCTTATCCCTTATCTCATAGTTTCACTAAAAGATTTTTGTACATGTATTTCAGTCCTGCTATGGAGAACTTGATTGAAAAACGAATTTGGAGAATCTGTTTTTCAAATAAATTTATTTAAAAAATAAATTATTAGAATCCGTTTTTCAGTCAGGTTGGCTCTATAGCATTTCCACATATATTTATCCTGATTTGAGTGGGGACATAATCAGGATGATAATTAGGAAAGTCAAGTATCTTTTTCACTGTCAATCCTTATTGTTATGTGAGTTTTTTCCTATTTTAGGAATGGTAATTCTATCACCCGACCCAAAAAATTTTACCCGACTGTACTCTTAAACGGTGGATGCAGGTGCGAGTAAAATCAAACGAAATTGAAAATTGAGAGCGGAATTGTAGAATTTGGGGCGATTATGTTTGGTTGTTTTAGTGTAAAAAATTTTTGATTTGATTTTGATTTAACTTTTCTCTGTGTTCTTGTAAGTTTGACTATTTTTTCAAAAGTTTGGTTTTCGATTTTGCGCGAATTTGCGCAAAGTGAATCCAAATGTCTAGAAAAATAAAAAGTCAAGGCAAAACATATAATTTGATTATTTTAATGTTAATATTTTCAAAGCCAAGCTTTTAGTATATAACACTAACAGTTCGACAGTGTGACGGCTTCAGGCCAAGCTCTTCACGACCTCGAGTGCTGTTCGATGGTGTGACGGCTTGGGACCGAGCTCTTATGAGCCTGGGTGATGTTCGATAGTGTGATGGCTTAAGGCCGAGCTCTCCATGAGCTCGGGTATATTTTTTTTCAACTCATTTTCTAAACGGAATCCCTAAACCCTCTGAATCCCTAATCCCGCTTTCCCTCTTTCTTCGATTCGCCTGATTTACGCCTTCCACAGCGGCCGACGGGCTCCGCCGGCGGTCGGCTCCTGGTCGCCTGGCTCTCAACCCGTCGTGTCTCCTCTTGCTCCTTCGCAACGCAACGGGAAGGATAGATCTGCGTCGGTGGCCGTCGCTGCTTCTCTGGCAGGTTCCGGCTTCGTCTAGGGTCGTCGTCTCCTTCCTTAGGCGGTGGTGTTGGGTGGGATGTTTTTCACTGGGTTGGGACCGGGTGCGGTTCCGGCAGCTCGTGGCTTTGGTCGGCGATGGCGGGGCTACAATTGCACCTCTTTGCTCCTCTCCCCCCGTTCTCTGGCAGGGTTCGGAGGGAGTGCCGGTGTTGCCGATTCTTGCTAGTGGTGTTAGCGGGGTTCAGTGCATCGGTATCTGGGGGCAGTTGGGTTGTTCTCCGACTGTGGGGCGAGTTGGGTCGACTTGTGGTCCGCAGGCTCGGCTCGGCTTTGCCATTGGTACCGAGTTTGCTAGTGGTGTTAGTAGGCTCGGTACTACATCGACTGGGTATAACCTTGGGGTCTCTCCGGCTCTGGGGCGAATTGGCTTTGGGTGTATTCCGAGGCTTGGTATTCGACTTTGCTAGGCGGTTCGACAGTGGCGAGTCGCTTTTCTTGGGCCGAGGAAGCCTCCTAGGGTCGATTTGGTGATTGCTGGTTCGGCTTGGAATTGCTGCTGTGGAAGGGCTCGTGCTATTTTTTGTTTCTGTATTTTTTTTTATTGTTTAGGTGTTTTAGATTGTCTTCGGTCTTGTGTTTTTGGTTTGGGTTGTTAACCTCTGTAAACCCGAGTGAGACTGTATTATCCCGTTGGGATCGTGCACTCGGGCATTACCCTGTTGGGGTCGTTTTTCTTTTCTTTTTGTCTCATTCTCCCCTTGGGAGATTTTAGTTTTCTTGTGTTATTTTGTGTTCCCGAGTATTACCCTTTTGGGGCCGGCTCTAGGCGATCCCTGGATCTGCCTCCCAGTTTTCTAGTCTTTGGTTGTACTATTCAGCCTTTGGCTGCGTTCTCTTCGCACTTTATGCGGTTTTTATTAATATAGTACATCTATCGTTTCGAGAAAAAAAATATATATTTTTTTCGAATTTTAAAATATATATAGATATATATTTATTTATATATATATAATATATATGATGAGTCTACTTTTAGATCTGAAGAGAACCCGTGGATTTGAGCTTAGATCTGCTTNATATATAAATAAATTTATATATATTTATATATATATTTATATAAACATATATTAAACATATATATTTAAATAATAGATAATTAAAAAATGTATAAATATTATCAATTTAATTAATTAATTTCATATATATTATTATATATATGATTAATGAAAAAATAATAATAATATATTATTAAGAAACAAATATATTAATATTAAACAATATTAATATGTATACTAATTATTAGTTTAAAATTTTTTATTTAGGCTGATGAGTATGTTGTCGAGTTCGAGGGTTCTGAACCCCGACACACATCCTCTCGAAATGTGAATGCTTCCGTTCGGCGGGAGAGGGAACGGATGCGCCTTCATGCTCGCAGGGTACAGACTGCCCAAGCTGGTAGTTCGAGACATCATGTTGCTCCGATACAGAGTGGTCAGCAGTATGGCCCAGTCATGCCTCAGTCAGGCCCAGTCATGCCTCAGTCTGGCCCATTCATGCCTCAGTCTGGCCCATTCATGCCTCAGTCTGGCCCATTCATGCCTGGCAGTTGGAGTGGTCAGCAGTCCTTGTCAGTGAGGCCTAGCAGTTCTGGACGTCTCCCGACTATACGTATTGTTCGTCGGCGGGACTCCATTGAGTCGACAGTCAGGAGTCCGAGGCATGATGATGATGATGATGATGACGACGACGACGAGCAGACCTATGATGATGACGAGCAGGCCTATGATGATGACGAGCAGACATATGATGATGACGAGCAGGCTTATGATGATTACTTTGATGCAGCCTCAGACTCAGGCACAGGCAAGTCCAGCTAAACGACTCGGCCGAGTTGATCCTCCACGACAGGCTGGGGGCCGTTATACGAGCGCTGCCTCATCTTCAGGTAAATGATTTACGTATTTATTGTTGTTTACCATTAGATATTATTTTATTTAATAACAGCGCATCATCGATACAATCAATCACAGTATGTCGTATATATATTGATTGTTCTATTATAATACATGGGCGAGTAGCAAACGCACTAAGTGTGACGACAGGCTTGTTAAAGCCCCAGTACCCGGTGGCCCCTTTGACGGGAGTGTTATCCCTAGTTTTCTAGGGCACGTAGCCTCCCGAATTTGGACAGGACATGTTAGAGGCACATTGAAGTGCCAAAACAGGATGTCAGCGAACGGTGTTTTGAGGGAGTGGCTCGTACGGATGGCTGAGGCTCCGCTTGATCTGATCCGTCCTACCGGGCTGTCAAATTCGGCGTCCAGCATGCATGACCACATCGACACTCCACTTATTTCAGCATTTGTGGAGCGCTGGCAGCCGGATACCAACTCGTTTCACCTGCCTTTTGGTGAAATGAGTATCATGTTGCATGACGTGAGGGCGATATTGGGGGTTCCTATCGTCGGTACGGTAGTCACAGGGGACCCCGACACCTTGAAACAGCAAGCGCATTGCATGGAGCTCTTGGGGGTGGACCAGGCAACGCTGATAGCGAAGTTCTGGGGTCACGGCTCGGTGACGAATGAAGCCGTTTTTACTACGTTGGAGAAGAATGGCGCAGGTCGGTCGGCTGAGCATGTGGCGATTGGCTGGCTGTGGGTGCTGCTCGCTACCACCTTGTTTATAGACAAGAGGGGTAACAGGGTCAGTCCCAAAATCCTGCACGAGATGATGGAGGACCTGCAGAGTGTTGGGACTTACTCGTGGGGCTCGGCCGCACTGGCATATCTATTCAGACATTTAGGTATGGCCAGCAGGGGGGAGTTGGGGGGAGTGGCGGGCTGCTTGACTCTCATGCACTCCTGGATATACGAGTACTTCCTCACCTTCCGACCCGCCGGTTTGCGTATGGCCTCCGAGCCTGACAGCTTGGCCCGATCAGCCTTGTGGAGGACCCCCGTCCCAAATAACTCAGATAAGCGCCTCAAGCATTTCCGTAGGCAGCTTGACAGACTCACAGCCGCCGAGGTACGTTAAGTTATTTTATTACATTTACTTGAAAGTTATTTAGAATACTCGAATTGTTTGAATAAATGTTTTATGCAATTGTGAACAGGTAAACTGGCTGCCATACGGCCCCAACCCACATTTGCAGGAGCCCAGGACCCTTTATTACGGATGCCTTAGGTAACGAGATATTGTGGGGTCGTACATGCCTATGCGTTTCTTGCGTCAGTTGGGCTACGTCCAAACGATCCCTCCCCGCATGGATCGTCCGATCATTTCGTGGTTGGAATGCTAGGATGTACAGGGTTGAGCATGCATCGGACGCTGCAGTAGATCACTAGGATCAGTTCCCGGTACTGCATTTTGTACGCTTGTCTGATTTTACTCCCACCACCGCATATGATCTAGAGGTGGCCCATGAGGACTACCAGCAATAGTATGAGCGTTATTCTCATCCTAGACTCTTGCCCGACAGTCAGGCGGACAACGAGGCTGTCCCTGCGCGCGCCAACACAGATTACGTAAGTCGTTTACTAAATTTAGTTAGTATTCGTTCATTAGAATTTTTTTTTTTATTTTAATTATGTGTATATATTTTCGTTGTGCTTTGTGTAGTGGATCGGACGGTCCATTTCCCTTTCATCAGATATGCATCAAGAGATCGCGACACTTGCTCCTTATAGGGCGGCAATTTATGCAGAAAAACTGGCTCAGGTGAGGTTGGATTTCGACAGAGCGCAGTAGTGATGTAATAAATACTTATTTTTTTTTATATTTTGTTTTGGATGTTGTCAGAAACCACCCGAATTGTTTTTTTTTTTTATTTGTGGTTAGTTAATTTTATTTTCATCTAAACAAAAAATTCTCCCATTATATCACGTGAAACGGTAGACACGGCGAGATACCACAATCTATCACTCGTAACGCATGAAAATAAAATTTAAAAAAAAAACCGCAGACATAAGTCAAATATCACAATATATCAAATTCCAGATGCAGTACGAATATCATGCCACAAACTGGAACCTGCTCTGGTACTGATACGGCCAATCTCGAACCTGAAACATCTCGGTATTTCTCCCAAAAAAAACACAAAGGCGGTAATGGAGAATCAGAACACAGATTGACACGAATGAAGTGCGCGTAGGAACCAAGATGACCTATGACGATCTCACAGTCAGGTCGTGTAGCCGTGGATGGTGCGCGGATCGAGAATACCGTCATACTGGCCATGTCCATATTGTTATCGTTGGGACCATAGCTTAACAACACGACAACTGCATTGAACAGTGTAACAATAGCAAAGAGGTCGCCCATAGCATTCATCCAATGCTCCTCGCCACAAGGACCCCCGTCCCATCTTATACGATCGATTGCAACGTCGACCCCATCCCAATAAAATGGAGCGTACAAATGAATGTTGGCTGCAACCTCATTTGCAATATTTCTTCTTGCCACATCCCACTTCTGCTGATCCCTATAAATGTAACTCGCAACCACCCGAAATCCGCAGTTCCCGTCCGGCGTCACATCCAGATAACTTTGTACGTAGCTGTGAACTACGTAGGGAATCCTACCACGATGTCGGTACTGAAAAAAATCCGTCTCGAATGTATCTGTAATATCAAAATAATTTCACGTCATAATTTAGGTAATTGAATTTACAAACATAATTAGTCATCGTTAAGATAAAAAATAAAATTAAATTACCTGTCGGATCTTGAGACGATGAGCTTGTCGGGGCACACGAAGAAGTGCTTGTACGACCCACCGGACGACCTCTTTCCCTGTAGTCCCACATCGACGGAGCACAAGAAGAAGTGCTCTTACGCCCCGGCCGACGACCTGTTTCCGTGTACCCCGGTTGCGATGGAGCACACGAATAAGTGCTTTTACGCCCCGCCGTACGGCCTCTTTCACTGTACTCCCATCTCGATAGATCGCGTTTTGTTGAATTTTTCTTCTTGGGCCGACCTCTCGGATTTTCCTTCACTACAGGTTCTGTGTATCCCTGTTGATCAGGGTGAAGCTGAGAGTCGATGAGATGGTTCAGGTACCGTACAGTCGTAGGATCGGCCGCTTCAACCTCCTCAGCAAGCCTCCGAAAATAATCATGATCAGTCCATCCACTCGCTGATGCACTCTGCTGACCTGTCCGTACCGAAAATTTAAAGATTTATACAATATGCTCTATCAAAATTTCTATAAATTAAATAAAATTTAGAAGAAAAAAAATGTTGAGCATGATGTTCTATAAATTTATTAATCTCGCAATTATACCTGGCTGCGTCACCTCTAGTGTGCTCCAGAAGATGTGGATGTCGTCGGTCGTAATATTTCTACATACAGTGTGTGCCTCCCTTAGCTCACTGGCACAAGGAAGTCCATGAGTGTATTTTAGTGCACAATCGCAGCGCTCCGAAACATCTTTGCCGAAGTCTCGCATCTTCTGAAGCTCATCATTCAATATATCCATACAGTAATGCGAGACCCGCAGTGTCAACTGCTCGAAAGGGAATCCCCTGTAGCCCGTACTCATCCTAAGTCTCAAAGACTCCAGCGTCTCCCTGGTAATACATTACATAACATAACATTCGACCCAATTAAAATTTATAGTTAATGCATTAATAACACAGTCTTACAGTATAAATTAAAAAATATACCTGACTTTAGTCAGTTGAGAATCAATCTCTTTGTCAATCTTCTCCCAAACCGTGTCGAGCGAACCAATCGACGTGTTAAGCCACCGCTTCAACGTAGCGTGGGAACTCTCCATCCTACACGACATTGTGTTGCCAAAATGTAATACAGTGTCCGTCCACACTTTGACAAACTTCTCCTTGTGCACTAGCCATGTCTGATCCACATATTCCAGCACACGAGGAAACGCCGCGTATGTAACAGCCAAATCAGTTACGGCAGTTTTGTATTTGTCCCACGTGTTCGCCTCGACAACCTTCTTCCACTTGCTGTACGTGAACTTCTGCGCGAAGATCTTATTTTTAGTTGTGGTTGTCGACGTTAATCGATAGACCCTGTCTTCCACATCCTTGTTGATGTGCCATGTGCAGAGTAAGTGGGGCGTCGTCGGAAAATTCTTCTGAATAGGAGTGATCAACCCCAACTCCCTGTCACTGACAATGACTGTAGGATGTACATCAGTCCCTATTAGAAGTCTCCACCGCTGTAGGACCCAGTCATAGCGGTACTCGGTCTCGTCCTTGATAATTGCATAAGCAATTAAGAAATTCTTGTTGCACGGCGTCATTCCAACCATCTCAACCAACGGCATGTGGTACCTGTGCAAATGAAAGCAGCAAGAAGAAAAAACATAGAATCAAAAAACTTACTCAAACATACTATTTTAAGATTCACAATATATTACTATTTATAACGTAATGTAACATACCTGTTGGTTTTGTACGTGGAATCTATACCGACATACCAGTAATATGTCCGGAATAGATTGGCGGCTCCTGGATGCGACATGAACACACGTGTCAACTCCTGTGTGTCCGGGTCAACATCTGTGTAAACTATGTAGTTGCTGCCCCTAGCCAAATGCAGAAGCTGGCCAACAATATCTCTACCCTCCAGACGGTCTTTTCGCAATTGACCTCTATAGTTATACACTTGTCGGCAAGTAGCGTTGTCCACTGGGTTTTTCTCCTGAATTGCAGCCAATATTATTCCCGGTCTTGCCTGAGCATCAGTCATATCACGGATAATCTCTTTGAATGAATCGCTGAGTCGGCTCATCTGTCGATGACCCTCGGGATGCACAGCCAAAGCATGATTATGAAATCCCTTCTCGTCTTCTAAAGGAAGCCAGATACTCCATCTTTTGGAATTTGCTTCAAATTTGACTTTTATCAGAAAAGGGCAGCCAGTAAATTTAGTCTTTGAACGTCTCAAATCAGCATTCACAAGATTTCCTAGTTTTCCTGCCTTGCCTCTGTAACGTTCCCCTCGATGACACCTCAACGTCCGAACCATTCCATCTTTTTCGTGTCTCGAGATGACCAATTCGAAATTCCATATCATTGCAATGTCTTTTGCCCATTCAATAGCTTCCTCATGACTATCAAATAGCTCATTTGTAGCAAAACAAGATCGGTAATCTTCACCGTCTCCTCCAAAATCTTCGAGTGGCACCTGCAATATGTTACGATGTATGTTAATAATGTTACAAAATTATGAATTATAACGTCTCTCAAATAATAATAGTAATTAATTTGTAATTTATTATATAATCAATTCAAACTTCTAACGTTATATCAATAAATTTTACGTTATAAGATAATACATTCATATATATTAATAATTTATACTAATATAAATTTTTCCTATTACATAATTTTATACTATTAATTTAATACTAAATACTAATATTAGTTTTTTATAAATACTTTCTATTAGTATATACTAAAAAA
>BKCP01008737.1:1769365-1796369 GCA_008636005.1 Striga asiatica | reverse complement strand
GTTTTCTATTTTTACAGTGATTGGTATGGTAGCCTTGAGTGGATAACATAATTGACTTTGAGATACTCTTTAAATGAAAGAAGCTTAAAAGTCATAGATAAGGACTTTATAAGATGGAATTACATCCAATCAGTGCTTTACAAGATTTAACTAATACAGAGCTCGTGCGATGCATGGGGTATACAATTTTAAGGCTATTTATCCAGACTTATAATTATATACATGAATAAAGAAAAATGTACGAGATATATATAGTACGTGACACGTGCGAAGCACGAGATATATTTATTTTGGAGAATATTATATTATAAGATGCAATACTCAATAAAAGTTTATAATACATCGAAATAAACATATCCAAAAAGGCAGGTTCAATAAAAGTTTTATAATATTCAAGTGGAGTCCTAAAGTCTCTTGTACATTAAGACTACTGACAAAATAATATTTTAATCAATGAGTTTCTTTTCCTTGTAGCCAAATTGTGAATGTGATTTGAGGAGTACAACAAATCGATATATAGCTGACTTGCTTTTGTCATTGTAGTTTTTTTTCGTTTTTTTATTAATGAATTTAAAGATATTCTCAAATATAGCAAAAATTAATTTTTTTATTACAATTAGGAATTTTACTAAATATAAACTCTCAATCTATGGTGTTAATCAACGTTTAAGTCTAAAAAATTAGGAATTTTTACCTCTTTTAATCAACGTTTAAGTCTAAAAAACAATAGAGTTATTATAAGTTTTTTTTTTACATCTTTTAAAACATTAAATATGAGCATGTTAGGGCTAGCTTGTAAAATAATTAATATATTATCTCACTAAAACATTTATACTAATAAAAATTTAATTTTAGCATATAAATTTATCCCTTGATATAAGAGAAAGTAACAGTTTTACTTATTGTTGTTCACCATATAATATTTAATTATTATTTTATTATATAATAAAAAAGAAATATTGTTAAATAGTGTAGTAGAATTGTTATAAAATTATATGATTTTTTTTTTTTTACAATATGGATTTAATATTTTTTTATGATTTGATAATATAAACAAATCTATACTTAACTTTGACAAATAAAACAAATAAATACTTTAGTAAGTATTTAATGTATATACTAAATAGGAATATATTTGGTATAATCAAATACCAAATATAATCAAATAAGTCAAAATGTACATTTTTATTTAGTATTTGATTTTTTTATTATTAAAATCTTTTTATTATACTTACCTTTTTAAAATAAAACAAATAAATAAATCAATTAAATAAATAAAATATTATAACACCAAAATAGTAATGGCATTTAATGCAGTTGACTTTTCTGGATAGTAAATGTAGTAAATAGAATCTATTTTTATATAAGTATAGATTGTATAATACGGAAATAGTAATACAATAAATGTTCTTGACTTTTCTTTATACTAATCTGGTAAATGGTATACCTTTTTAATATAAGGATAGATACTCTAAAAAAATGTTTATCCTATTCACAAATAGATAGGGTTCGTTAATTTTAACTTAATTAAGCATCTCCTTCCATCTTTCTCTACTTTAGATGGAAGTTGGAACTGATTACTCTCTACTTTAGACGGAAGTTGGAACGGATTACAACAACAAACACAATAACATTAATTGGAATTTTACATTTTAGGGTTCATTACTTCCCGCTAGTATTCATCATGGGCACATGCACAAGTGGTACACGTACAACCGAAATATTACATGCGATATGTATTATTATAATATTTTAAATTAAGTTATATATAAGTATATGACATTTGAAAAATTGACTATAGTAAAAATAAAAAATAGAAATATAAACTATATAAATTAAGTTAGATACAAGTATATCACATTTAAAAATTTGACTATAGTAAAAATAAAAAATATAAAATAAACTATATAAATTACATATGAATTACTATATTAATGATATAAAATATAAATAATAACAAACCTTTTATAGTTTTAAGGAATCATGATTAATTCAATAATTAAGAAATATTAAAACTATTTTTATTATTGTTATAAAAATAATTTATGTGATTTAACGGGTTTGATTATGTCACTAAAATTAATTAGCTGATTTTAAAGAAAAATCGCTTAATGAGATGAAAAAAATAGTATCGATTGTAGAATAAATATTTTGAAGAAAACGTATTAGAATAGAAGTTTTTTTTTTTATAAGTATGTAACTTTCAGATACCATTTCATGAAAATTTATAATTAGCTAGTATTAGTAGCAACCATTATATAATAAAATATAAATATATATTATTACAATTAATTAACAAAAAATGTAATGATTTTCTTCTACAACTAATTGAAAAAAAGAAGGGGAAATTTTTTTGGATTGCATTAATTGGATTACCTAAAATTGTGTGTGTATATATATATATATGTATATATGTATATATATATATATATATATAGGGATTAGTTCCAATGCATCCACTGGCCAAGATTTACTCTTTTCTTTTTATTATTTTAATTATTTAAATATTATTTTGATCCGTTGACTACGGCGTTGACCGTTGACTTCCACCGAAATCCGTTGACTTCCGACATTGACCGTTGACAACTAACCTTCCAACTAGGTTAGTTCTCTATAGTTGTTAGGTTAGTTCTATGTAGTTGCTAGGCTAGTTCTCTGTAGTTGCTAGGTTAGTTGTCTGTAGTTGCTAGGTTAGTTCTCTGTAATTGCTAGGTTACTAGTTGCTAGGTTAGTTCTCTATAGTTGCTAGCTTAGTTCTCTGTAGTTGCTAAGTTAGTTCTCTGTAGTTGCTAAGTTAGTAGTTGTTAGGTTAGTTCTCTGTAGTTGCTAGATTAGTAGTAGCTAGGTTAGTTCTCTGTAGTTGCTAGGTTAGTTCTCTATAGTTGCTAGGTTAGTTGTTTGTAGTTGTTAAGAGTTGTCCGCATTTTAAGAGCTGGACGCCCATTTTAAGAGCTGGGTATATATATATATATATATATATGAATTGGTTCAAATGCATCCGTTTATTTAAAGTGAGGACGTGAGACTCATTCCTAGCCACAAGATTTAGATCTTGATTTAAATAATAATTTTTTATTTTTATTATTTAATTCTTTACTTTTAATTATTTAAATATTATTATGACCATTAAACGTTGACTCCGGCGTTGACCGTTGACTTCCAGCATTGACCGTTGACTCCGGTGTTGACTTCCGGCGTTGACCGTTGACCATTTGTCTTTTGTTATGTTATTTATTTCTTGCTAGGTTTTTTANGCTAGATTTTTTTTTTTTTTTTTAAACAAACAACGCTCCGGAAGGGCGGGGGATTGGGCTGGATCCCCAACCTGTGCATAGATCAGGACCCCAAAATCGGGGCCCAAATATCAACGAGCAAGATACAATAGTCTACAGAGTCTCACTAACCAAAATCAAAAACAAAAAATCAAAAGGAAAAAGAAAACCGAAAAACGAAAAAGAACTAGAAACTACAATACAAAGTCGATCTTCGGGCTAGCAGATACCCGAAGTAAAAGCCTAGACTAATGAAAGCAAAATCTAATCTACTAAAATCGGAAAGATGGATATCCAAGCTGGTCCATCCGAACAAGCGTACGGAGGCGGAGTGGAGCAGTGTCAGTCTGGAATGTATGTGTGTCTGGTATGGTGGCGCCAAGGCTGGCAAGATAGTCGGGGGGTCTGTTCCCCTCACGGAAAATGTGCGTGATCCTGTGATGGACAGATCGAAGTAGAGCTCTAATACGCATAAGCGGGTGCTGAATCTGCCACTAGCCCTGGTGGCCTGAGGTCAAAAGGGTGGCGACAGCCGCAGCATCTAGCCTGATCCAAATGTGGCTAGAGAGGTGGACAGCAATCTGAAGGCCGATCTATAATGCCTGAATCTCTGCATCTATAATGCCTGAATCTCTGAGTGGTGGGTAGGTGATAGGCCGTTATCTATAATGCCTGAATCTCTGCATCTCAGCCTGATCTGCTCCCAAGCCGAGGTAGTAGAAAACACACCCGATGATGTAAGTCTCCACCTCATGCCATCCGAACCGTCCCCCAAATTGGGATATGCTGGATCTGATCTAATAACTGCTCGCTAAAACCCGCCCCATATCCCAACTCCCTATCAAGCTTCCCCCTATCCCACGACCCGTCCGTCTAGAGGTCGCTCACAAGCAGGTAGGGGGAATGCGACACCTGCCTATCCCTAGACAACGGCCTATCACCTACCCACCACTCATCCGAGAAATTAACATCGCCTTCGCCCAGAACCCAGAAGATGTGATCCTGGGCGCGCCTACCAACCCTATTGAGGCGCCGCCACTGTCTGCTATCGTGATCAACAGCCGTCGCCCAACAAGGGTGGTTGGCACGTCTAGGGCAGTACTTTCCGCGAAGGTACTGAGCCCAAAGCGACTTTCCTTCCCTGAAGCGCCACCACAGCTTGTATGAGAAAGTTGTAACAATGTCCCTGAGGCGGCGGATGCCAAGTCCACCCTCGGGGAGGGGGCGACAGATGGAGTCCCAACTCACCCAGTGGGTACATCTCCCCCTCCCAGTACCGTCCTCGTAACCCCATAAATAACGAGCCATAATCTGGTCTATCTCGTCAAGAGTAGACCTAGGGGGGTCGAGGACCATAAACAAGTGAATCGGAAGAGAGCTAAGAGTGCTCTTGATCAGCGCAAGCCGACCACCGAAAGAAAAATGTCTATGCGACCAACCAGAGATCCTGTCGATCATCCTCTGCCTGACTCCCGCAAAGAGCGCTCTCGTGAGGTTTCCCTTATATAAAGGGATCCCAAGGTAGGTAATGGGAAGGTCGCCACGTGCAAAGCTAGTAATGTCGTGGACCCGCTGAGGCCACCTGTCAACGGTGGAAGATGAGAGGGTGAAGGTGTTCTTCTGCACGCTGACCAGCTGATCGGTGACCGAGCCATAGTGCTCTAAAAGGCGCATAAGCTCGACCAGTTCATCATCATCCGCCCGGGTGAAGATGATGATGTCATCCGCATAAGAGAGGTGAGAGATGGTAGGACCATAGCCACGGGTGCTATAGGTCATATGAGGAGAGTCGCGGATGAAGCCATCAAGGCAGCGAGAGAGGTAGTCCGCCGCAAGAACGAAGAGGGAAGGGGAAAGGTGGTCGCCTTGTGAAGCCGTCAAAGCTGATCCAACGCTCAGGAAATCCCATCCTAGCCAGTGCCTCCCTAAGAAACGGCCACTCAACCCTATCATACGCCTTAGCCATGTCTAGCTTCAGCACGATATTCGGAGCCCGCTTCCAGTCCGCTCGGGAGATGTCGTGAATAATCTCCTGGGCCAGAAGGATGTTATCACTAATGACCCGATCCTTGACAAAGCCACTCTAGTTCGGAGAGATGAGGGAGGGGAGAAGGGGTGAAAGGTGGCTGTTAAGAATCTTCAAAATGAGCTTGTTGGTCACGTTACACAGGCTAATGGGCCTGTAATCGGACCAAGAGCTCGGGTTGGGCCTTTTGGGGATCAAGACGACAGAAGTAGACGTGAAGGAATCTGGCATCCGGTGACCGGAGAAAAAATCCAACATTGCCTCCTCAACGTCAGTCTCGACTAAATCCCAGCAGACCTGGTAGAAGAGAGAGGAGAAACCATCCGGGCCAGAAACGCTGTTGGGATCAATCCCGAAGACAGCATCCCTAACCTCCTCCCTACTCGGGAGCTCATAGAGTCCAATGAGATCTACCGAAGGAGGGATGGTGGGGAAGAAAGAAGCGGTCGGGGCCACGAGGGACCCTCTGTCAGAGGTGAAGAGGGTCTGGAAGTGAGCAACAGCCGACTCCCGAATCTGAGCCTCCTGGGTCAGGGATGACCCATCAGCCTCGATACTATGGATGTACGACTTAGCCCGCTTCTGCCTAACGTAGCCCTGAAAGAACCTAGTGTTCTGCTCGCCCTCGGCCACCCAGCGAACGGCCGCCTTCTGTTTCCAGAAGTCCTCCTCCATAAGGAGTCGGAGCTGGTACTCGGCGTGGCAGCGGTGCATCGCAGTCCTATTCTCCGGAGTGGGTTCCAGGTCATAGGCCCGCTCAACCGTCGCGTACACACTCTGAGCCACAGAAAGGCGCTGATGAAGGTTTCCAAAAACATCCCAGTTCCACTGTCTCAACCGGCGCCGCAGTCTGCCGAGCTTCGCCTCGAGATTGCGCATCCCGAAGAGCCCAGTCGACTGAAGCCAGGAATCCCTGACAGTGTCGTGGAAGGAGTGGTGGCGAACCCACATGTTTTGGAACCTAAAGAAAGAGCAGCGGAAAGATGGGCTCTGGGAGGTGGGCAGCGATCCTAGTACACTTGGCGATCCTAGTACACTTGGCATATCGCCCGATCCTAGTACACTTGGCATAAACCAAGGTGTGAAAGATGGGCTCTGGGAGGTGGGCAGCGGAAAGCTCTACGTGAAGCACCTGATCGGTGTCGCGGAGGACCCGACAAGTGTAGTCACGTGAGTGAAAGAACCAGATCTTATGCGAAATATTACCCACGCCCAAGTAGAAGCCAAGACGACGCGAGTAGTAGTCAAAAGAGGGGGTGCGAATCATCGGCTCAATAAAGCCAACAAAATCGAGTCTGTGATCACGAATGAGAGAATGAAGGTGAGAGAGAGTAGCTCTATTCGCCAGGCCACGACCATTCCAGGTAATGGATGTGATGGACATATCAACGGTCTCAAGAGCCACCGGACATAGTCCGTCTGTGGCGAGGCTGAGTCGGGCCTCCTAAAGAAGGCATGTGGCGGAAGGATCGAATAGCAGGGGAGATCGTCCGTCGTGTCGTGCGTTGCGTGGCTCTGGTCGTCGTGGATTGCCTGCCTCTGTAGGTGCTCGTGGCCTGCGTGTCGTCTGGCTGGGCAGTTTGATCTAGGGCGGCACTAACGGGTTGCCCCATCTCCGGGGCTGTCTCCTGTCTGTCGTAGTGAATGAAGGCACTAGAAGCGAAACTCTCGCATGAGACGTCATGCTGAGAGCGGTTAAGACCGCATGCCTGCTCGGGGATGGGTAAAAGAGAGGATCCAACAGGCAGAGCACTCGGGTGCTTGCTGCCAGAAGGAGGATGGGAGCTGGTTATATGCTCAGCCGAGCTCCCAATCTCAGTAGGGGGAAAATGGCCGGCTCATCCCTTTTCGGGGGAGCGGTGACGGCAGTAGCCCTCAAATCCGAAGTTTGAACCGGGCTAGATACGCGCACAATCAAAGGACCGGCATCACGCGCATTGTCATCTGATAGGTGGATGGACTCTCCCCTGGACGAGGCGTTCGGCTGGTCCATATTGTCTCCGAGGAGGTTGTCGTCATCCAGAAACGTAATGTCTAATGCTGCTAGGTTAGTTGTATTTTATTGCTAGGTTATTTCTTTCTTGCTGCTAGGTTAGTTGTCTTTTATTGCTAGGTTTTTTTTATATAAAAAAATTGTAACCCATAGGATTTGAACCTGGTACCTCATGGAAGCAAGACAAGCAATGCAACCACTACACCACTCAAGGTTGAATGTCTTTTGTTGCTAGGTTATTTGTCAACGGGTCAATGCCGGAAATCAACAGTCAACGCCGGAAGTCAACGGTCAACGCCGGAGTCAACTAATTATTATTTTATTATTTAATTAATGTATATTTTAATTGATTTTGATCTAGAGAAAATGAGTGGCTAAGATTGAGTCTCGCGTACTCATTTTAAGGAGTGGTCTCATTGGATCCATCCCCTATATATATATATATATATATATAAGGCGGATCAAATGCGGCCAGCTCTTAAAATGCGCCCAACTATTAAAATACGGACAGCTCTTAGCAACTACAGACAACTAACCAAGCAACTACAGAGAACTAACCTAGCTACTACTAACCTAGCAACTACAGAGAACTAACCTAACAACTATTAACTTAGCAACTACAGAGAACTAACCTAGAAACTACAGAGAACTAACCTAGCAACTAGTAACCTAGCAACTACAGAGAACTAACCTAGCAACTACAGACAACTAACCTAGCAACTACAGAGATCTAACCTAACAACTACATAGAACTAACCTAGCAACTAAAGAGAGCAAACCTAGCAACTATAGAGAACTAACCTAGCAACTAGGAAGCTTATGCGCCCGGTCGATGATGATGGTCTGGTCGAGCTTATGCGCTTTCTGGAGCACTATGGCTGGGTCACCGGCCAGATGGTCAGTGTGCAGAAGAGCACCTTCACCCTCTCCTCTTCCAGCACGGACAGGTGGGCTCAGCGGGTCCACGAGATTACTTGCTTTGCACGCGGTGACCTTCCCATTACCTACCTTGGTGTCCCTTTATATAAGGGCAACCTCACGAGAGCGCTCTTTGCGGGCGTCAGGCAGAGGATGATCGACAGGATTTCTGGTTGGTCGCATCGACATCTTTCTTTCGGTGGTCGGCTTGCGCTGATCAAGAGCACTCTTAGCTCTCTTCCGCTTCATTTCTGGTTGGTCGCATAGACATCTTTCTTTCGGTGGTCGTAAAGCAGAGGACCACATCTTCTGGGTATTGGGCGAGGGCGAGTTAGTTTTTGGGATGAGTGGTGGTTAGGTGATAGGCCGTTGTCTAGAGATAGGCAGGTGACGCATTCCCCCTACCTGCTTGTGGGTGACCTTTGGACGGATGGGTCGTGGGATAGGGGGAAGCTTGATAGGGAGTTGGGCTATGGTGCGGGTTTTAGCGAGCACTTATTAGATCTAGCAGATCCCCATCTCGGGGGACGGTTCGGATGGCATGAGGTGGAGACTTACATCATCGGGTGTGTTTTCTACTACCTCGGCTTGGGAGCAGATCAGGCTGAGAGATCGACCTAATCTTCTCTTCGGGGCCATCTGGAGCGAACTTTTCACCCCTACCATTTCGGTGTTCCTTTGGCGCCTCCTCTTGCGCCGGATACCAGTGGATACTGTGTTACACGCGAGGGGGATCTCCTTCCCCTCTCGGTGTGTGTGTGTTGTTCTGAGACTGGACGCCATGAGACCGAGACCTTTACCCGCCTTTTTCTAGAGAGTGAGATTGTGAGGAGAGTGTGGGAGCACTTTGCCACTTGGACCCATATATCCCTACCCACCACAGACAGTTTATTTGAGCTCCTTATTTTTTTCTCACAGAGCACACACCTTAGACACGTGGGCTTCCTTAGTCTTTGTCTGATCCTTTGGTTCACCTGGACGGAGAGGAATAGTGCAAAGCATATGGATAATACTCTTTTGTTTTCTCACATTGTTTTGCAGGTAGAGAGACATCTTTCACTCCTCATAGCATTGGGCAGGCTCACGACCCGAGACTGGACAGGCTGCACGCCACCACACCGCTACATGATGGCTTCCCTACTGCCTGTTCGGCCCCCTCGGCCCAAAGCTGTTGTTTGGCTTCGACCCTCTCTCCTTGGGTCAAGCTGAACATTGATGGCTCTTTTGATCGTCACACTGGAGCTGCCGGAGGAGGAGGCTTCATCCGGGACCACAGCGGCGCCCTCATCACTGCCTTCCACGCGCCCCTTCAGGCCTCCTCGAGCTGCGACGCAGAGATTCAAGCTTTACAGATTGGCCTTCAGATTGCTGTCCACCTTTCTAGTCATATTTGGATTGAGTTGGACGCTGCGGCTGTCGCCACCCTACTGACTTCGGGCCACCAGGGCTCGTGGCAGATTCAACACCCGCTTATACGCATTATAGCTCTACTTCGGTCTGTCCATCACAGGATCACGCCCATTTTCCGTGAGGGGAACAGACCTGCTGACTACCTTGCCAGCCTTGGCGCCACAATACTAGACCCACATACATTTCAGACCGACACTGCTCCACTCCGGCTTCGCACGCTTGTACGGATGGACCAGCTTGGATATCCATCATTCCGCTTTCAGTAGATTAGGTTTGTTGCTTTCATTCGATTAGACTTTTATTGCTGGGCACCTGTTAGCCCGAAGACAGACTTTGTATTGTTATTTCCTTTCCTTTTCTTTTTTGTTTTGCTTGTGAGACTCTGTAGACTGTAGACAGTTGATATTTTGGGCCCCCGTTTTGGGGTCTTGATCTATGCACAGGTTGGGGATCCAGCCCAATCCCCCGCCCTTCCGGGGTGTTGTTTGTAAAAAAAAAAAAAAGACACCTAGCAACTAGAAAGAACTAACCTAGTAACTACTAACCTAGCAACTACAAAGAACTAATTTAGCAACTACAGACAACTAACCTAGCAACTATATAGAACTAACCTAGCAACTACAGAGAACTAACCTACTTGGAAGGTTAGTTGTCAACAGTCAACGCCGGAAGTCAACACCGAAAGTCAACGGTCAACGCCGGAGTCAATGGGTCAAAATAATATTTAAATAATTAAAATAATAAAAAAAAGAGTAAATCTTGGCCACACATGATGTACCAAATCTTGTGGTTAAAAATGAGTCTCACGTCCTCACTTTAAATAAGTGGATGCATTGGAACCATTCCCTATATATATATATATATATATATATATAGAGTTAGAATCATGTGAGAATGGTAAATAGTGAAAGAAATAAGAATGAATCTAAACCATTGCATACATGATATCAATGGTGGTGATCAAGTCAAACTTTAGTAAATAATGGTCAATCATTAATGACAATGTGGTAAATAAAGATATATATCATGGTCAAACATATAGATTTTATCACTAATTAAGGGTAATTTAGGCAATTGAACCAAACACAAAATGGGACCCACCACCTCACCCATTAACCCTACACGCCTCCACTTACCCCGTCATTCACCTTCACACACACACACACACAATTCTCCCCGCACACACAGAAAATCCGATACGTCACCTCCTCAGCGGCGGAGCTCCGCCGCCACCCTTCTGCAACCCGCCGCAGCGCCTCCACAGACCATCGCCGGAGACAGATGCGACCAAGGATGCTCCGGCCCGCCGTCCGTCGCAGATACCTCTATACCATCCGCCGACGCCGGCGTCCACTTCTAGCCCCCAACAATTAATTCCACTACACCGACACAAGCCCTCTGCCATGGCGATTCCAGTCCGGTGAAGATGGAGAAGGTGAAGGTAATAAACCGGACTGATTTGGTGTCGTTGTCACGGCTGTTGTCGTCTGCCGTTGTTGTCAGCGGCGGCGGCGAGGTGGTTCTAGAAGAGCTGGCGGCGGTGGGGGTGGCCTGATGTAGACTCCGCCGGCGGGGAGTTGGCAATTGTGAGAATTGGGTGATTTTGTAGGGTTTTTAATTTGGAGCCTATTAGGCCCTAGTCCGGCGAGTCATGATCGGCGGCTGCCGGTGGTTGCCGTCGTCGCTGGTGGCTGGTGCTGACAAGGCAGGCGGCGATAGGAGGCGGGCTCGATGGTGGTTCCGGGATTTGGCAGTGTACTTGAAGGGCATTTGGGTTGGATTTTGTAAATTAGACAATGTATATGGGCCTTTGTGCAATTTTTAAAAATTTGATATATGTTTATAATTTTGTCCATGTGAATCTGAAAATCTGAATATTGCTCCACTCACTCTCCCCATTTTTCTTCGATTTCTGCATGATTTCTATTTCTCTGATGATGTTCTTAGCTGGTGTCTATTTTGGTTTTTATGTTGATATCCTGAGTGTTGTATAAATGTGCTACTGTGGTTGATTTCTCTTCTTCTCTTTGATGATGCTTGAAGGCTGGGCTGCTTGTTAGTAGTGCTGATTGCGGTGTTGATAGTGATGCTGGTGGTGTTGTGCGGGTATGTCTCCTTTAGTAGTGTTGATTGTGTAGATGTGCTTTTGCTGAATTCAGGGAACCTTGGTGATCATTTTCTTCCTTTTGCTGGGCAGGATATTTCCGCTCCTGTTGCTTTTATTTTCTCTAGCTTTGATAATGATGTATAGTCTTCTTTTTTCATTTCTCTTTGTATAGCAGTTGCAACTAGGCCGTGTAGGTATAAAGATACAACTCTACGGTCTCATTGTCTAGTCTCTACCGGGAGTTGTTTTTTATACTTTTCTTTTAGTAGGCTTTTAGTGCACGTTTTATTGGGTTCTCTTTTTTATACCTCTTTGAACCTTTTATTGGATTATTTAGCCCAGGTTGTACATTTCGGCTTCGTGATATTAAATCTGCCGTTTCAAATAAAAAAAAAAGAATTCGAAAATAATTTTTAAAAAAATACTAAATGCACATAATGGACTATAAAATGCACAATAATGTGTTTGCATGTACACATTAAAAATACAAATAACAAATCATCTAATGAAAATTTTAGTTTGGTTGAGTTTGGTCTATATTGTGCAATCAACTAGTCATAAAGTGCATTTCATTTAACGTAAGTGTGCAATTTCAAAGCATAAAAATATAATGATAGTAACAATGATAATATTTTTAAATAGTATGTTCGTTTGATTATTTCGATTAAAAAAATACTGACATCAAACCAAGGTAATCGAGTTTTTTAATATAAGAAAGATATCACACCGAAATATATCGAACCAAAATATAAAAAATCTGAACCGAATAAAAATTTTAGTTCGGTCGAGTTTGGTTGATGTTGTGCAATCAGATAATCATTAAAGTTCAACACGTCTAATTTTATTGTGCAATCGCAAGGCATAAAAATCTAATAACAATAAGAATAGTAATATCTTTATATATATATATATCAGTCGTTTGGTTATTTTGGTCGATGTTGTGCAACCAAATAGTCATTTTGAATTATTATTATTATTATTATTATTATTATTATTATTATTATTATTATTATTATTATTATTACTACTACTACTACTACTACTACTACTACTACTATTATTATTATTATTATTATTGTTATTATTATTACTATTATTATTATTATTATTATTATTTTGTCCCAAATCAAAGTGCAATAGGATATTTTGTTCTTTTTTTTTTTTTTTCTTTTAATCTTGTGTAAATAAATCCAAAACCGAATCAAAATAACCAAATTTTTAATATATGTAAAAAATGCACAATAGCAAATCAACCTTTTTTTTTTGTTTTTGATAATGTGGCGTTATCGTGCGGTATGCACCGATAATGTGCTTTTGGTTTAACAGTATGGTGCAATCCAACAGTCACTATTGTGCATCACGATTTATAATATTGTGCTCGGGTTTTTTATGTGCAAATCTAAAATTAAAACCAAAACGAAATAATTAAATCGAATCCATATAACCTAAATAATTGAATGTGGTATATCAACGCTCTAGACACGGTCAAAGGGTCCAGCTTTAATCAAACACGCTGTGGCATTTCTGTAAATAAGTGGACTTTTGATTTTTCACGCATAGTATTTTAGTCATTGCGTAGAATGCACTGTTGCGCTAAAGTGCAATCTGGCGAATAATAATGTGCAATGTGTCTATCAATAATGTGTAATCTATGGTGAGAGTATTTTTATGTACAATTTCAAATGTGATATGGTGCAATGAATTGAACATTAATGTGCAATTATCAACTTTTATTAATTTACAAATTTAACCCATGAACTAAATTGTAATTAGTTAAAAAGTTTTAATTTGCAAAAAAGTCCCTTCAACATGTCTAATTCTCAAAAAATGGCCCAACCCTAATTTCTTAAATTTTCCCAATCTCTGATTTCTGAAAATTGGTGCTCAACTTGTTTCCATGATCCGGCCTCGGCAGTCGGTGCCGGTGTCGGGGCGGATGGAAACGGCGGCAAGGAGGGCGGATACGGCGACGTGGAGGGCAAAGATGGCAGCCTCGCCGGGAATCGTCGAGCTGGATCTGGAAGGCAGTGGCAGCGGATTTTGGACGAGGCGGCTGAGGAAGACGATGTGGTAATGACGATGGGATTCCGACGGCGGCCATGGGTGGCGCCGACGAGAAGTGGGTCACAGCGGCCATGGATGTCGGCGACGACAACGGCGGTTTTAGCGGCTATGGACGTCACTCAGACAAGGGGCCGGCTGGAGTCGGGGCGACGGCGCCGTCAAGGAGGTCCGGCAGAATTACTGTGTGTGTGTGTCCGACAGAGTTACTGTGTGTATGTGTGTGACGGGTGTGTGTGTGTGACGGGGTGGTGTGAGCTGTGTGTGAGAGAGTGAGGGGGAATGAGAGAGAGAGAAAGGTGAGGTGCGGGGCCCATGCGAGTTGGTGTGGGATGATGTGGGTCATATTGTTTAGGTGTGAACAATTACTACATTACCCTTAATTAAGGTATAATTTTAACTTTTTTTGAGTCATTAGATCATTCGATCTAATGGCTACGATTTATTTCTTATTTCTTTTTTGAGTCATTAAACACATGAAGGGTATTATTGTAATTTGGTCTCAAAATTAATTTGTACCCACTCTTATTCTCACGACATTATTTGTTCCTCCANCCCCCCCCCCTCCACACACACACACACACACTGCGCTTCGTATAGCATCCGTCATCCGTTCCTCATCGCCGGCAATCGCCGACAAGATTCCGCCGCCTTCCTCCCCGACCCGCACTTTCGCCTGAATAAAATGCGCCGGCGATCACTTCCAATTGTGCCTCCGCCGTGAATAAAATCCAATTTCTACCTTTTCCATCTCGATTTTGCCGACAATGCTCTGCACTACTACACCCTAGGCCTGTCTAGTTTAATTGTTCAAAATTATTGGGTTTAAATTGTGGATCATTGGATTTGGATGCAATGGGAAGGTTGAACAAACTCTATGCCCTTTACTCCTTAGGTCAAAGAGTTCCAGCGACGACGGCGAGCGAGGTCAACGCGGGGGCGAGTGTCCGATCAGTGGCGTCTTTTGAAAATTGGGTGACCGGCCGGCAAGTCCGAGGACATCGAGTTCATTTTGTTTGTTTGGGACCGATTTTTTGAAGTGAGATGACTTCCAGGGCCTTATTTTGAAAATTAGGTTATTCTTAAGGATGTATATGCAATTTTTAAAATTTTAATTAAATGAAATTTAATCCATAGGCTGAATACATAATTTATAAAAAAAAAATACATAATTATATATTTTTTTATATTTATAATTTTTATATTTTATAAATATATATATTATGTATTTTCAACAATCATAATATAAAATATTAAACAAAAAAATATTAAAATACTAAATATGTTTTATAAAATAAATAATAAATTAGTTTGATTATTTAGATTAATTCGACTAACCAAACGAAAAACCTAAATATTTTCGTACTGCATAATACAATATCAGACTGCACAATAGTGGTAAATCAAATGCTCATTAATGTGCTCGAACATGCACATAAGAAAAAAAAAATAATAATGCTGTTATGCTAATGTTTAGTTTCACAGATATTAAATTTTCGGTTATTTTGGTTTGACATATTAAAATTTATCTATATATTTCTATTTATTTTAAATAAATAATAGTATAAATTTTAAATGAAAATTAGAAACATTAATATGTTTTTGTTATATGAAATAATGTTGATTGAAAACACATTATTTCATTTTTCTAAAAAGTGAATTGCACATAATAATATATTCACTCAATAGACTGCACAATAATGTTAGACGAATTATTAATGTTTATGGAATGCATATTATCATTTATGTATTTTATGTGTCTTTTCAATCACGAATAATGTAAAATATTGAATATAGATATTAAAACACTAAAATATACTTTTGCAATATAAATAATAAATTATTTTATTTAATTTGATTAACCAAAATAATCGGTTAACAAAACGAATAAACTATTTATTGTGAGTGCACAATTGTGTTATAGGAATTACACATTAATGACTATCATATTGCACAATATCAAAGGAAACCAACAGAAAATAAAGTTTTTGGATCAAAATTTTATATTTCGGTTCGAATATATTTTTTTATTTTAAAAAACTCAATTATTTCGGTTCAGTATCGGCCTTTTATTAAAACCGAAATAACCAAACAACCGAATTATATAAAAATACTATTATTATTATGATGGGTCTACTCTCAGATCTAGAGTGAACCACTGGTAATGAGCTCAGATTTGCTTGAATCGCCTTTAAACTGTTGCTAGACCGCAACAACACCTGCAAGAACTCAACGCCGGAAGTGTTTCCGGCATAGAGCCTCCGACGCTCAAGTCAGTATGTGAAAGAGATGAAGAGAAACTGCTCTGAGAGAGCAGCAACAACTATAGAGGAGAGTGTGAATGAATGGAAGTTAGGGTTTAGGGTTACCTCGTCTCCTTTATATAGGAGGAAACACTTACTTGAAGTACCCAGAATGCCCTGGTCGGTTTACCTGAAAGGTCTAAATTGCCCTGGTCGATTCATCTCCCATCATTGCTGAGTCATGACAAGATTCTTTCTTATCCATTGGGTGACAAGAGACTCAAAGAGATATCACAAGTGTATTGAATCGTCTGTGTGCTTCACGTCTCGAGGTGCGAGGAGTCGCCCTCGAGTACTGGGAGGTCGACTTAGGGTTATCTAGATATTCGGAGGCCACGCTCTCATTGGTATTCCAAATAGAAGTCGTCTTTCGGGAGTCGACTGTGTGAAGTCGACTTCTAGGAGTCGACTTGTATGGATTTTGTATCTCCTCGCGGTTATTACTTGAAGAATCGACATTTTGGAAGTCGACTTAGTTATGTCAACTGGAATGTGTCGACATGTGGGCGATGTGAGCCGTCGTTCGTTCGAGTAAGGGATTCTTAGACCAGTATATCATAATATGGTTATATCATCTAGTCCCCCTCAAAAATTACTCTAAGCAGTCGAGTGGTTGAGAGTAGATTTGATGGTTATGCGCCTCCTGGGTCTTCGCCCGTCATTTCCTTATCACTGCTTGAGATCTTCTCGAGACATTTGCTTTTCGACTTTTGACAATCGTTCAGGCTTCATTCCAGCCGCGATATCCTACTTGAGTTACGATACTAATCGACTCGTCTCGTTATTTTGTTGAGATACACCTCGATCTCTTATGATTCTTGTCGGATAAGTCTGACATTCTGATACCGCTTTTTATATTTCGAATTTCAAAACCCCGAAGTGATGCACGTCACCTCAACTGCCGTCTCTTCGAATTCCGCGCTCCCTCAAGGCCGTCGGATCTCCTGTTGATCCAACGGTCAGGATCCATCATTATCATGTATAAATGCATCTCAATTTCTCAGCAAACCACTTTTTCACCCTTTCGAATTTCTTGCTTTCTCTCTCAAACTTCCTCAAGCTTCCCCGGCAATCTTTGCCCTCCGGCTTCATCGGCGTTTGTTCTCCGACAATCTCAGGCTTTCTCAAGACTTCTCAAGTCAAGGCATCATGAGTAAGTTTACTGACCCTTCGATTTTTCGAAGTTTTCACTTATTTTTTTGGGTTTCTTTTTCGTGCTTGAAGTTCAGAGGTGTTCTTAATGTTCTTCGAAATCCTTGGTTTTTTTCTGGTGGTTTCTGGGAGTTAGATCTTTAACCTGCGATCTTCACACTATCAATGTGTTTCTAACATCGAGTTGGTTTTAATATACGTAGCTGATTTCAGTCCTTCTTGAGTCGACTCATGTCGACTTACTGGTCTATTCCTGTCGAGTCGACTTGAATATCTCGGCTCGTTATCTCCCTCTCTCATGAGACCGAAAGAGGTCGAGTCGTTTTGATTTGCATCTCTCAACTATTCCATAGTAGATAATTCTTTCCCGTGTTATGTTCATCTTTTCCAGTTACTTTCTGACGACTTTCGTAAGTCGACTTTGTCCATTATGCCCGGCGTGTTAGTTCGTGACTTTACTAATTCCAACTTCTCTTTTCTTTTCTTCTTTTAGCTTCCAACTCCGACTCTTCTCCCGACACGCTTGATCACCTGATCGACGAGGGACATCAGTCGTCCGACTCAGTTTAAGTGGTTGGCTTTAGGATGGCTACTGCATCTCCCAACTCTTCCACTTCTCGTGCCTCCGCTTCCAGTGTCGACTGGAATGAATACGACCAAGCACTTCTGTCGGGTGGCTTGGTTGAAGTCTCGAAGAGCCCCTCTCGAGGGAGTTCTCCTCGTCTCGACCTCATTCCTCGAGGTATTCCTCTTAGGTTCTTAGATATTCTTGTATAGAGAACGAGTCATGTATCTGTACCAATAATTACTCTTCTTCTCGAGTCCCAAAATGTTGTATCTCTAGCTTACCCTTTGGCTAGGTTAGCGGTTCTTAACCCTTTTTCTTATGCCTCTGCAGCTGAGGTCGAGGACTTCAGAAAATTTAGTGGGCTCCCCTCTGATTGGGAGTTGGTCGCCCCTGGCCCTGACAACGATTTTGCTCATCCTCCTCCCAGCTGTCACACCTTCTTTATCGACCAAGTCGTGTTCGGCCTTCGCTTTCCATCCAGGACGAACTTTTGTTGATTAACAACATGTATAATGTACCCATAAACCAATTTTCTCCTAATGCTATTCGTATTATGTAGCTTTCATAGTCGTCTCCCGAATAATACTTCATTTCTTCTCGCACAAATTTTTCTTTTATTGCTACGACTATAGACTCGTCAAGGGCGCCCATTGCCTAGGTCGTCACGCCGGCGTTACTTTTCTTGACGACCTTTCGTCGAATGTCACTGAGTGGAAGTCGAAGTATGTCTACATTCGACCTGCTTTCGGCATGTATCCTTATGTAAATATACTTGGATTACTTCGAAAGTAAAACAAAATAAACGGCCTCATTCCGATATATTTGCCATGCTGTTGGATGAACTCAATAAGCACACCTACAGTGCTCGTCAATTGATTAAGGATCGCTCCTTGGTCAATCATGCTCGAATCGTTATCTACGAGGATCTCCCTCGTCTCGATGATCCCCGTAAGCTATTAGTATTTCTTTGTGTGGAGTCGACCTTTTGTTTTGATTACTCTCATTGCGACCGCTAACTGTTTTGTTTCAGACAAAGCTCTCAAGAGCTTTGAGGTGAAGAAGAAGCAACCAGCCAAGAAGCCGACCAGTGGACCCATTCCCCCGTCTCGACCTGAAGGGGGCTCCGGGTCGAATCAAAAAGGGGCGGCAGCCGAGACGACTGCTGCTAAAAATGCTAGGGTTGAAATCCCCAGTGCTGCCAAGTAGCATAAATCGTCGGGCTCTAACTCTCGGAAGAGGGCCCAAGATGACCAAGCTGTCGTCCTGATCCCCGACGACCATAAGCGCTGCAAGGTCGACAAGGGAAAGGGAAAAGCGGTCGAGAAAACTCCCCCCTCTCCAGTCACTGTTGAGGAGGTGACGGTCTATATGTCCTTCCGACTGTGGAATCACCCCGAGCCTCACAAGGTGGCTGAGTATTTCAACTCCCTTATCCCCAAGGCCGATAAGGATCGTGTCGAGGGGAATGCTTATGAGCGTTCTGATTACGCGGTTCAATGCCTCTCTCGGGTACTTTCCTTGCCTTCTAGTCGACTTTATCTTTTTGTTTTACTTATCCTCATCCGTTTTCAATGTTCTCTCACAGTTTCTTGCTGCGGCGCTCCCCTCCCTTGTGGAGGAGAGTAAAGCTCCTGCTGTTTCCGCCAAGTCCCTCCAGAACAAGTGCGATGCTCAGCGCCAGGAAATCGAGGCGCTAAAAGAGGACTTGGAGGCCTCGAAGGCTCTTGTTGACAAGCTGAAAGCCGACAAGGCCGTGGCTTGGCATTTGAATGAAAAGCTGAAGGGCGACCTCGAAAAGGCTCGTGATGAGAGTCTAGTCAAGAGAGAGAATGGCTTCGAGGAGGGGCGCAGGACATTCTTGAAGTCCCCCATAGGCGTTATCTTTCTCGAGACCTTTCGCCAAGAGGTCGTCCGAGACGATTAGTATCGTAACCCGAGTAGGATATCGCGGCTGGAATGAAGCCTGAACGATCGTCAAAAGTCGAAAAGCAAATGTCTCGAGAAGATCTCAAGCAGTGATAAGGAAATGACAGGCGAAGACCCAGGAGGCGCATAAACCATCAAATCTACTCTCAAGCACTCAACTGCTTAGAGTAATTTTATATATTTTTATGTAAAAATATTGTTTAATTTCAATTGATCAAATAAACTAATTATTTCGTATCAATTTTAGTTTGGTTTATAACAACTCATTAAAAATTCCTACGACGTGCATGCACAATTGTGTTTTACGAATTGCATATTAATGATTATCAGATCGCACAATATCGAACGATACCGACCGAATTAAATTTTTCGATTCACAATGTTATATTTTGGTTCAATTTTTTCTTTTTTATTTACTTTTAGAAACTTAATTATTTCGGTTCGGTGTCTGTTTTTTTTTTAAACATAAATAATCAAACCACCGAATTATATAAAAAATGTTGTTATTATTATTATTTATATATTTTTATGTGAATTTATTATTTAATTTCAACCAAAACAACAATAAAAATAAATAAATATTAAAATAATAATTATGTTTTGATTAACTTGAAATTAGACATATGGACTAAATTGTAATATTTTTCATTAAATTAATTATATCAATTTTTTTAAATTATTTGATGATGCAATTAATTTAAAAAATTATCAAGGAAAGAAGATCAAATAATGTAATATATCAATAATGCTAAGAAGTCAACTGTTGGATCCTTAACATTACTGTGTAATTTATATCAACCATGAACTAAAGTGTACTAAAATTAGATATCTTAAAAATTGCACATAGTTTTATATCAACCATTCCGTACATCTGCCACTCCGCGTCACCACCGCCCATCTCCCCATTTACTTTTACATAACTGTTGCTACAATAAATACTGAACTCATTTATTAATTATTACTAGTAATCAACCTGTGCATTTGCACAGAGACGAATACTTTAAAAACATAAAAATATATAAAAAAACAAAAATAAATCATAATTTAATTCATGAAAAAAATATGAATTAAGAAAATAATTCTCAAAATTGATTTTGATCAATCGGAGGAGATAACTTTGAACAAAAGCAGTCTACTCATGTACTAATGGCAAGGTCCAAGATGCAGAGATTCCGATCTTTGCGCCTTCTCTTACCCGCTTTACCGATAGGCCTTTCGAGATCAATGTATTAAGCAAATAGATATTGAATCAAGGGGGGACAGTCCTGATAAAGGGAATTTGCATACCTGGTCAATGTTGCAGAATATTAGGGTTTCTATAAGGATTTCTAATTCTTATGATAGCAATATTAAGTTTTCGGTTTTCATAATGAAATTCTTTTTTTAGATGTACACTTTGTCCAGACAGGCTCAGCCTCTTCCTCCTCCTATACGTAGACGTCTCATCATGCACCTTAAAGAACAATCTCCAGTCTCCCCCAGTTAGTACTTATTATTTTTCTTTCAATTTTCCGGGGTTTCGGTTTGTTCCATATCTCAGCCAGTGACAGGTTCCTCCCGGGATAAAAAGAAGCGCTTCTTTGACTTCGTTTCCTGCCCGTTTAACCCACTTACCCTCTTACCTCACCGTTTGCTGTTCCCCGCTTGTTAACCCGCTACCTTCTCCCTGGGTCTTCCCCAACTGATTGTTTGAAGAGAGCGCATAGCGAAAAGAAATAGAGAAATACCCAGAAGATAACCGGGCTCTTACCGCGCCTTATGTTATTGATATTCTAAAAGATAGCCAGGGGCAAAGGAAATGGATGGTAAACAAAGCCCACCGGACACTAACTCATCGCACACGCGCACCGAACAGCAGGAGAATGACTCAACTAAGTTAATACTTACGCCCAATCCCTATCGATAGACCTCCTGGAGCTGCCTACTTCTCTTAACTAACCCACTAACTACCCTCTCTTTCCCGAACAACAACGCGTACTCTTGCTGCCCGCTGACACCGCTTTACCTTACCGCACATTGAGTGTTGACAGCTAGCCAATTAACCCCGATGTTTGTGAAAAGTGCGACTAAATTCATCCTGCTTTCCGGATCCAAAGAAAAAAAATTTCCGTAAGCCGTTACAACCATTTTCTTTATGCTAATATACCCGGCCATTTTCATGAGTGGGTGTGACTTAAAATTTGAGTACAATTTTGTAACTCTCTTGATTGGTTTATGTTCATAATTTATGACATTCAAGCAAGTTATTTTGTAACTTAAAAATGAAATTGAATGCTGAAAATTTTGGAGGGACAATAAAATTTAATGCATGAGAATAAAATTTAATGCATGGTAATAAAATTAAATGCTTTGTTGCTCCTCTTTATATATATATATATATATATATATATATATATTGGGCACGGCTACCCTCCCGTAACGGAATGGTGTCACTATGTTAATATGGACCATTGGATGATAAAAATTGATATTGACCCTTAGATTAGGTTAAGCTACTATGGGGATTTGTTCAGATAATTAATATTGTGAAACGTGTCTCACTTTTGTTTTCCTATCATCATCTTTGGACATGAAAAATTAATAAAGGTCAGATAAAATGAATCAATAAAAAATAATAAAATATTTGAACATTTGACTTGTAATAATCATTTTAATTTTACAATATACTTGCATCAACTTAATTTATTCAATTTGTGTTGATTGCCTCATGTAATTGTACCGATTATACATTAATTTTTTAATTAAACTAAGGATTGAAGTGTTTAAAAAGTCCATGGTTGGAGAATAAATATTCAAGAAGTTCAATTTAATTTATGTTCCCAAAACCAATTCTACATAGCACGAAAGTTTGGAGAATAAATATTCAAGAAAGTTTCTCATTATATTTTATTTTTGTTTTAATAAAATGCATAAAAATTAAAAGTTGTACAATTTTGATAAATAATGTATTCGTCTAAAGTAAAAGGCAATCATAATTTTCTTTTATTATTACATCTAATTTATATTTTATTTTTTAAGGTAAAGTATTTTAATTGGTAAATTATTTTATGCTTAGAAACACTTCCAAATGCATTTTGAAGATTTTCAGACCAAAAATTGAATATATCAATAAAATTTCTTACCAAAAATATTACACCCACTTCATACCATAAATTACTATATTAATTTCCCGATATAGTAAATAATTTTTTTTTGACAATAAGCAGTTACTATTTTAAAAATAATCAAACTTTTTTCTATATATATAGATACTTGTTGTTCCTTAAAACATTATTACAGCTACATAAGTACAGTTTCTTAGCAGTTGAACAAGATGTTGACATTATTCAAGCGCTATGATAAATTTGGACCTCCTTTAACTTAGCATGAGTTCTTTAATGCCTCGTAAATAGAGGTAGCCAATGTCAGCCCGGACCGTCGAGTCGGCCCGGAACTGGCCTGGACTCGGCTCGCAACCGGCCCGTGTGCACGGATCATTGAACCAGACCCGTGCAACAAAAGGACCGGTTCCAGGTCTTAATTTTGTTTTCTTCAACCGCCGAGTCCGAGCAGAAAGACAGGCCAACATTCAATTTTTTTTTCCCTGTGAACTCGTCTGATCCCAAACCGTCGGGTCGGTAAACAGGCCCGGAACCGTCGGGCCTGGGAACCGGCACGCACCTACATCCGAGCCGATTTTGGGCCTGTGTTTCGCCGGGCCCTGCCCAGCCCAGCCAGCTAAATGGCCACCTCTACTTGTAAATACTTAAGAAATTTCTTTACACCATTTAATCAATCATATAGAAATTATTTTTATATTTGCTTAACATATATACCAACAATAAATATTTTATCAAACATAGTACAAGTTCCTTAGACTTCTAATCATTTATATATAAGAAATTTTCTCCATCACTTTTCATCCATTTCACCTTTGAGTATTTATTTTAGACTACTAAATGTGTCTCTTCCATGAATTGGAACTATTTATTTATTTAACAACCATGCATCCATTCTCTCAAATTATAAGTTTTGTGGGATAAACTAACTTAGAAGTGGTTGTGATCTATTCTGGAATATTTATGATGGGTGAATTAAAAAAAGAAATTATATATTAAACTATTATATACTATAAAAAAATAAATGATAAAAATTACTATTAATATTCAATATATTTTATCTCTAATCAATATTCCTTTGCTTTAATTTATTCTAATCAATAATATTTTATTACTAATCAATAGCATTTCTAGTTTGATTATCATTTATCAAAAAAATTATTCACGTTTTACTTTTTTTTTTTGGTACAAATTCACGTTTTACTTTAGTTTGACAATTAGTATTAGCCTTTTTTTATTAAAATTTGATGATAGATATAAAATAATTATAATATAAATAATGAAGATACTTACTTCAAATTGATTTAGAATACTTACTCGACAATTTTAATTAATTTATCTTACTTTACAAGTCTATTTTTATTTATTTATCTTTTAATTTTTGTCTCTTGCAGAAAATAACTACCACTATTAAGTAATTATAGTATACATGAGCCTCCATGGATAAAGGTGAAGTGGCAAAATTCTATTGGATATAAAATTGAGAGAATGATACCCTGGAAACGGCCAACGAAACCTTAACATTTTCCATAGATATTATAATTAAAGTTCTTTTAATTGCAAATTAGTCCGTACCCTTTATCCAATTTTCATAAAAGAGCCCTGTTGACGGACGTTTCCGGTCAATGGTTAAAAAAGATTAATAGTGAAAAAGTAACGAGAAAAGACAAAGGAATACGGTTTAATTACGATTTTATTAACTGATCACGAGGTCGGCCTCTCTTACGAGGTCGGCACTTTCGATGTACTTATAAATTCTTACACAAATTCCTTACAAGTCTAGAGAGAGAAAATATGTAAAGGGTTAAGGCAATTGGTATTCAACAACCCAAAATAAATGCTTGGGACTTCTATTTATAGGGCTCTTAAATGTGATACTGTTCCGGTACTGTTTGTGGGTCTTGTCGTACAGTAACTTGGCTAGACAGGCCGGCGTTCCTCTGACTGATTGAGAGTCATTTAGGGATCTTCTAATCATTACCTGCAACGCATTTAATGCTGGTATGGGTTGCATTTAATGCGGACATGTCCCTCAGCCGGGCTAGGCGTCCTAGACCTGCAGGCTAGTCTAGGACGTCCCATCGGCAATCATTGGTTGACAAGTGGCCTTATTCAATTGTTTCCTGGATCCTTAACCCCTACGAGGGTCGGGCTGGTAGGATCTCGAGCCGGGCTGTGACATCTCTGCCCGTCCTCCGGTTTTTCAGACCCCATATCCGGTCTGGTCGGCTCCTTAACGGGAGCACCGAGGTGCCGACCTCGGGATACGACGTCGTCCGCCGCTCCAAATGATTTTGACTCATACTCAGCTCGGCACCTGTTAATTGATATGGTAACTGGCCTCGCCCGGTTTCCGGTCTCTCAGACCGTTACTTCCATGGAGGCCCGATCCGGATATCAACAAGCCCCAAATAAGTTTAAGCCCTCAGTACGATTTCTCAAAATTAAATCAATCTCCCAGCCCAAAAAAAAAACAGAAAAAAATCCGCCCGTCCCTCCTCCTCCGTGCAGGTCGCCGTCGTCGGGTCAGGACCAAATCGGTGTTTTTGGGCCGTGGCCACGGCCCTGAAGTTCTCGACACCGACCGATTGGAAATTTGCTTCAAATCTGTAGAGACGACGGGGGAGATAATGATATGGTTGATTTGAGTGACGGTGGAAGCGTGACGAACGACTGAGGATGGAGGAGTGGTTGCGGGATTTGTGATAATTTGACGACGATGTTGGTGGTCAGTTGACGGAGAGGTTGGTGGTGGGCTGACAGAGGTTCTGGTCTCGACAGATGCTGCGAGTGAATTGAATGTGTTTGTGGTGACGGCGGCGGCGGTGGCGGGCCGCGGCTCGTGGCTGGCTGACGCTGCAACAGGCGTGTGTGTGTTCATGGTGACTGTGGGGTGTGAGTGTGTGTTTGTACGTGAGAGAGATAGAATGGATTGGGGGTGGGACCCACTGAATGAGTTGTAATGTTGTGTAATGTCCATTTTATCCTTACTTAATGGTCAAAGGTAAATATTTGACCTGAATCTGTACATTTATTTACAACATTGCCACACATGTGTGACTACCAGTTATTAAAGTTTGACTCGATCATTACCAGTGATGTGATGGATCTAATGGTTCAAAATCATTCTTATTTTTTTCATTGTGCTTCATTCTAGCACACTAGTATGTGGCCCGTGCGATGCACGGGTAAATAATATTAAATAATATGTATAATATGTATTCGTTTAGAATTTTAAGTGTCACTTTAAGATTTTTTAAGATTTGAGACTTTTAAGATGGTCAAATTTTAGAGGAATACTATGAAATCTTAAGTGTGAATGTGAGATTTAGAGTGAAATTTTATATTATTTTTTTTCTTTTAAATCATAACTAATCTTAAAAAGACCTAACAAATCTTGATCTCAAATAAGTTAAATATTTAAGGATATTTTAATTTTTTTTTTAATTTTTATATATCAAAGATGAACAGCTTTTGTTACTAGAAAATGTGGACACAATTTTGAATGTACATCCTGTCCAAATATCAGTTTTATTCTAAAATAAAAATTGCACGTGGTTTTATCCAATTTACTCACTTTTTTTTGGAAAGAAAAAATTGTTCAATAAGATTAGAAGAATTGGTTAAGAATTATACAACTATTTGTTTCCAAAATTTGTATCCAATTTGTACGGTTTTTAAGTTAATTTATATTTAGAATTGTTTTTATAAATAATTGACACATTTTTTGCATAAGAATCTCCAAATTTGTAACCAAAAAATATATGATTTAAATTTTAGTAAAAAAATAAAATATAATACGAAAAAAATAGAATTCAAATTTTTGCTATAAGAATCTCCAAATTAGTTACCAAAAAAATAGGATTCAGATTTTGTTAATAAAGATTCACATGTATTTTTTTGAACTTTCCATTAATAGTAAGTCAAACATTATATTTATTTGGTCAAACTTTCTATTAATGTATTTTTCCAACAACCTCTTTATATATATATAGAATATAGATATAGATATACATATAGATTTCTATATATATATATAAATTTTTATTTGTATTTTTGATTTATTCTTATGAATAAAATAACGGTCAAGAATCCCAAGTTGGTCATGTTGTACCATAAAAACATCTAAATATTGTCACAGCAAACCCCACAAACCCAACTGTCCAAAGT
>BKCP01008737.1:1739238-1764395 GCA_008636005.1 Striga asiatica | reverse complement strand
GAGCATGAACGTCGTGCTCGGTTTTGGTGGGTGTGCGTGTGTGAAGCTCGTTACAATCTTTCTTTGTTACGAGCGAATAATGGTGGTGCAGATTCTCGGTTTTGGACGTGCACCGGATTTTGTGTTTTCCCGCTAAGAAAAAATGAGGAGGGACGACTCTGTGTTGTTGTAGAATGGACTTCAGTTTGGTAGCTTTGTTAGTTATGTATACTGTTATATGTTTAAGAAATTTGGGGTGTGTACTTTTGGATTTCTAAAGGGATGCTTGGATACAATTTTTTCTAAAAATTCCAATTATTTTCAACTCACTCGCTTTTGAAGTACCTCATCGTAATAAAGAGGAGATTTATTTCTCAATTACGTATTTTCTTATTCAAAATCAATTGTCTCAAAACAAAGGAGAATGAGTCTGTAAATAAGACTCTTAAAAACCCTAACTCTTAAAAAACCTAGATTCATAGCTTGTTCAACAAGACATGGATTTTGAATAATAATAATAATAATAACTTACCAAAGATATAAAGTAAATAAGGGAAATAATAAAAAATAACAATGGAATTAAATAATTGAGCTATCTCGTTTCCATCATGCTCTCCCGGCTGAGAATGATTCATCCTCGAATTTGAGCGTGATCTTGTCTCAGGTAGACCTGTCGCCCCATTGAGTGGTTGTCGCTGTTCGGGATTGTTGAGACTAAGAAGACTCCCGGCCTCCAATGAGCCTCACGCTCATCTATCACAGAATTCCTCTAGATGTTGTAGCCCACATGTAAATCGTCCAAGACGGCCATTGTTGTTTTCTCCGATCATGCACAAACGAGAGAACAAGTGCTATAGCATGATAGCTAGCAGCAGTTTTTATGTAGGCAACTCCTAGAAGTCTTTGGCAACACATGAGAGACTCATGTAGATACCTAAGAGCAACATGGACATTCCCCAAACCGTCTTCCCTCATAACCACATTAATATAGGTAGCAACAATATGTTAATGAGAAGGCTCGTCAGTCAAAGGCAAGAGAGACAGTTCCCGGTTGACAAACTTCAAAGCAAGCCCAGTATGTTGGAGTTTGTTATAGAAGACCACGAAATCCCCATAGCTTTTCATTGTGTTCGGAATCAAGGCCAAGCTTGCTGTCAGCTTGAGTCAAATCTCCTGTATGGTAGAGCACCACAGCCAGAAGACTATAAGCCCTCGCCTGATAGTGTGTACACTAAAAGCTTGACTTTAGATGTTATTAACACTATTTATGTGGAATAAAAATTCACGTGAAGTAATTTTTTTCACTCAATTTATCTTGCACTGGTCCATTATTTAGACCGTTCGTCACAACAGCCTAGGATCGCGGTCCAGCCCAAAACCATCTGTCNGTCGAAATGAAAGAGGACAGAGTCCAAAAACAAAAACTTCTATCCAGAAGCAATAGAAGACCTTGGATTTACAAAACATCTACCAAGGTGAAAGAAAAGAAACCAAAATACAGAAAGAACCCAAAAGACCCACAAAATCACATCTCAAACCTAACAGCCCAGATAAAAAGTGGAGGAACTCTACAAAATTAGTATCAGAAATCACCAAAAACTTCAGCAAACATGCCTACTGGAAGCTTACAACAAGTCCCTAGGCATGCCTACTGTAAACCCATGCAAAATAAAAGAGAAGAAAATAGAAACAAACTAAGAGTAGGCAGAAAACTCTGTCCAATCTCGAACCGCTCCGTCAACTAACTCCTTGGCTGAAAGCCAATTTCGTTCAAAAATCCATAAGTTACGACCTTTCCAAAGCCGCCACAACAAATACACTGTTAATTGTTGTCTTTGAGCAAAAATTTTGGAGTTTTTGCCTTCACAAATCCTGCTCCACCAACCTTTGAATCCGAATTCAGCGACATTACAGCAATCCCATGAAACTGGCGCCAATTTCCAAACCAAATAAGCACTCTCACAAAAAAATAGAAAATATGTTCCAATGATTCAGAATCTTCACCACATATTTCACAGCACTGATGAGGTTGTGATTCCTCAGCCATAACAAATGCTTCAGTTTGTGTTTAATTTTTAGAGCTCAGGTCACCTTCCACATTTTTTTCAATTGTTTTTTACTTGAGCTACTTTCTGGAGTGTCAAAGTGATTTTGAAGCAGTTTAAGAGACTTTGTATAAGCAGATTTCACTGTAAAATCACCATTGGAATTAAAAATCCAAATCAACTTATCTGGCTGTTGTAAGTTCTGATGAGGTACACTGAGTATGGCCTTGGCATCCTGCTCCACAAATATGTTTCTGATCAGGCTAGCATTCCATCTTTGGCCGCTCTCATCAAATAGCTGGTAAACTAATTCAACATTGTGATGGTCACAATATGCTCCTGATAGTCTGGAATTTGAGGAAGAGAGAAGCCAGGGTTCACTCCATATTCTTGTGGTTCTGCCATCTCCAATTTTCTTCCTCAGCCCTTCACTGAAAATTTTATCAGCTGCCACCCAACTTCTCCATAACCAGGAGTTGTTGTGCTTTACTTCTAATTTTTCCCAAAGGCCTTTCTTCATGTCTAGCTTGGATTAATCTGCTACACAGGCTTTGAGGATTAGTGTATATCCTCCATAGTTGCTTGGAGAGAAGAGCCATGTTTAATGCTTGAAGATTCTTCAAACCCATGCCACCTTCATCTTTAGGGAGGGACATTAAATCCCACCTTGTCCAATGAATTTTGAATCTCCCTTCAGCATTGCACCCCCACCAGAAATTTGAAGATGTGCTACCAATTTGCGTAAGAACTCTTTAGAGATCAAAAAACAAGACATAATATAGACCAGAAGAGCATTAATGACTGAGTGTATCCAGATTTCCTTTCCAGCTGGGCTAAGAAAGGTTTCTTCCAATTCAAAATCCTATTTTCAACAGACTTACAAACTTACCCAAAAACACATCTTTCTTAGATCTACCTATTATCATAGGGAGACCAAGATATCTAGAGCTCTGCATAATACTTATCACACCCAGAGTCTTACAAATAGCTTCTTTAATATTATTAGAAACATTACTACTGAAAAAACAAGAAGATTTATCGAAATTAACTAACTGGCCAAAATTAGCACAATATGAGTCCAAAAGAGATTTGAGAACAAGGGCATGGCCAGAATTGGCTTTACAAAAAATAATAGCATCGTCAGCAAAAAGATGGGTGACAAGGGGAGCAGATCTACAGATTTTAAGCCCAAGAGAACAATCTTCAAAACTGGCTTTTTTGATTAGATTAGAAAGTGCTTCAGAAATGATTAAAAAAGGTAAGGAGATAGCGGATCTCTTTGTCGAATACCCCTAGTGGCATGATTGATATGAAGGAATGACATGAGAATGGAATGATGATTCCCTTACTCATTCATTATCCCATGATTGGTATATTTTTTGGGAAGGAATGAACAGTCCAATGGGAATGGCAAAACCCATCTCCATGGGATTATCCATTCCATAGTAAATGGAAGGTTTTCTCATTCTCATGTGTGTAGGAATCAATTTTTCAAAAAATAAAACTAACAAATAATAATAAAAATAAATATATAATATATATTATAAATCATGATTAAAATATATTAAATAGAATTATTTAAAAAAAATTCAAATAAAAAAATTGAAAACTTATTTTTTATTTTATTTTTTAATTAGATATATTAAATACTTATATAAAAATAAAACTAAAAAAAGCATTTATATATAATTTAAAAATATATTTATTTATTTTTATATATTATTAAAAATATATTATTTTTTATATATTAAAAATATATTACTTGTAAGAATATATTATTTTTTATATATAATTTAAAAATATATTATTTAATTTTTATATATTATTAAAAATATATTATATTTTATATTATTAAACAATATATTATTCTATTTTTATATATTATTCAAAATATATTATTAAAAATATATTATTTTATTTATATATTATTGAAAAATCATTTATATATAATTTATTAAAAGTATATTATTTTTTAGAAAAAGCTTTTATTTATTTTTATAATAAAAAATGATAATGTCATTACATTCCAGTCTTATTCCTTCTGCATACCTAACGCATCAATGACAAAACATGTTTCATTCAATTCCCATAATCATTCTATTCTTCAATTTATTCCATTCTTACAAAATTCCATTCCATCATATCAATCATGCCATAGAGGATTTAAGAAAACCAGCTGGAGAACCATCCACCAAAAAGGAGCAAGAAGTGGAACTAACACATGGCATAATCCAGTTGATAAAAGTTTGACAGAATCCCATTTCCTAAGAATAGCAGACAGAAAATACCATTCTACTCGATCAAAGGTCACTTGGTTCTTTTAGTTGTCACATTTTTGTAGTTGCCTTTTGTTGTTTTCCCCTCCAAAGCAGTTGCACAAAGCAAAAATGGCCTACATTGTTGTTGTTTTTTTGTTGTTGTTATAAAAAATATACAAAAACATACCAAAAAATAAAATAAAATAATTTAAAAAGTTGTAGGTGCTATACTTCAAGACAAAGATCAACTAACAACTCCATATTGGGCCACCACAAACAAAAATCCAAGGACTCATGTATTACAAAACCGAATTCCAAGTCGATCAGAGGCCCAAACCAAGCCCGACTCAAAAACCCATCAACAAGTCCGGACCACCTTCGCATTGTGATGCCTTGGGCCAGCCCCATGGGCCCGACCACCACCGCTGCCTTCGTACGTGTGGTGGGCCCAATCGGGGTACTGGGGATAGAGGTCCCCATTTTGTTGGTGTTGTTTCCCTCGGGCTTTAAGTTCCTTGGGCTTCATGTGAATTTCATTCATCTTCTCCAATTCACCCAAAATTTCCTCCATATCGGGCCGACATTTTGGGTCGGGCTCGAGGCATTTTAGTATGAGCTCCGCTATGCCAAACGCGGCCTTTGATGGGTACTGACCCTGAAGCCGGGGGTCCATTAGTTTCCTCAGCTTCTTTTTGTTAGGCAGGAAAGGCTTGGCCCAATCCACCAAATTGGTCTGCCCAGTGGGCCGTCTGAGGTCCAGCACTCGCAGGCCCGTTATTATCTCTAAAAGCACCACTCCAAAACCGTAGATGTCGCTTTTCACATACAAATGACCTACACNAAATGATTTAAGTCAATGATTGATGATAGTTTGATTTATCATACACCAATTTTACTTGTTGATTGAAGTATATTTTAAATTATCGTGTGTTTCAAAATGTAAAATCAATACTATCAAAGTGGAAAAAAATATAGCTAATGATTGTATATGAAGAATGATGACGACGATATTGTTCAGCAAATATGCATACTTTTAAAATGAAATGTCACTCCTAAAAACAACTTAACAAAAGTATGATTGTTCATATAAGAGAGTATGCAGTTTTATTATAAAAATGTGATGGGTTGGTCAGCCTAATGATTATACCGATTCAAAACAAAAATAAATTGATAATCGATATTCGATTTGAAGAATAATTAAGTAATTAATTAATTACCAGTAGCCATATACTCAGGAGCAGCGTAACCATAAGTGCCGACCACCTTAGTTGTGACGTGTGAGTTGCCATTGTCCGGGCCCGACTTTGCAAGCCCGAAGTCCGAAAGCTTTGCATTGTACTCCTACACAAAAATAACACAATTAATTAAATCTATTTAATTTTGGAAGTGTCTAAAAAAGTGAATTATAACATATATATTATTAATTGTTACACATTTTAATTTAAATTTTAAATTCTTCAAAGGTTGCTTACTGAGTCGAGTAAAATGTTGGAGGCCTTAAAATCTCTGTAAATGACTTGTTTTTCTGTGTTGTGGAGGAAAGCAAGGCCTCGAGCTGCTCCAATTGCTATTTTCATCCTTATTTCCCATGGTATTGTTTCCCCAGAACCCTCTGAAAAATTAAATAAATTACCAAAAAGAAATTATGGTTAGTTAAATTAAATAAATATTGTCAAATTATAAGAATTATTCAATAATATTTAGGCTGCATTTAAGTAGATCCAATGGTTAAACGGTCATACTTTTTCTACTAATAGATGTGCATACTTTCGATCGTAAATCTCATAATCTAAATAACTACAAAAAACAAAACATGACATTTCATGATATAAATATGCATTTTTATTAAAAAAAAAAATATAACAGATAGACCCAACTAACGATTAAGCTTCATCACACAGTAATTTGTGATTTAATAAATAACCATAATTTAGGAGGAACAGAAAATGATGGGATTAGGAGGCTTACTTCTAAAGAGATGACTTTCTAAGCTTCCCTTTTGCATATATTCATAGACAAGGAGAAATTGTCTTTCCTCCCAACAGTAACCCAACAATTTAACAAGATTTGGGTGACTAAATTTACCCAAGAATTTCACCTCTGCCTGCACAAAAATTAAAAAGAAAATTTCAATTTTTTTTCCCTTTGAGAAATGAGATAAGGCAATCATATATGCTTCCACATTTGAAGTCAGCGGTCAACGATGTGAATTTTGTAGGCCCAAATGTCTTGGGAGCCTTCGTTGTAAAGTTATGTTATTAATTTTATTTTTTATCATATATATATATATATATTTGTAAACATTTATATAAATCAAAGTATTATAATTCACACTATAAATATATACTTTTTTATTGAAAAAATATGATTGGTGGATCAGGTTAGTCAGCTTAAAGCTAGCCATTTTTTTCTATCCACTTAAAAAAAAAAACTAATTTGTTATTTAATATTTAGCAAAACATCAAATGGGTATATAGAATATATACATATATACAAGAACAAGTCCACCATAATCCATAATGTACCTCGAATATCAAATTTTCCAGCTTGACCTTTATGTTTACAGGGTTAAATAATTATTTTTTAGTTAACTGTCGGTCTTTTAAATATTAAATAAACTAGAATATTCCAATATAACTTCGAAGGACAACTAAAATAATGAATGAAATCCAAATTGTAAAAGTTTGGCCGACAAAGACCTTTCAGAAATTACTTATATACAAAGATTAAATTAAATAATCACAGCTAATACAAAGTAAGTTTCTTGACTTCTCAGCATGTTTGTTTATGAAAATTTTTTGTTTTGTTTGAATTTTTTGGTTTGGTTTGGTAATTTTAAAAAAGATGGTATTGTTAGGTGTTAGTGGGTATATTAAAATAATATTTAAAATAAAATAATTAAAATTGATTTGATGTAAAAATAGGAAATAGATAATTTGAAGTGATAATTAGTTAAAATAATATGAGTGGATAATAGTAAATTAAGGTTGTTGTGACATGTATGAATGATTATGAATGATTGTATTATTTAATTATATTCATAATAGTGGAGTTGAGTTAAAATTGAGTTAAAAAAAGTGGATGAGTTTAAATGTTGAAATTTTTTTAAAATTTTTTTATAAACAACCATAAATTCCCAAGTTTGACTTATACGCCCCACGTCCCTTAATTATTATCAATGATTATTACGAGTGTCTATNNTGAAAAAAAAAAAAAAACACATTGAATTACGAAATTTTTTGTCTGGCAAAAAGTCTATTTGGTGTCCCAATAATGAGCAAAATAATTGTGATTATGTGCTACAATAAATTGTTACATTTACATAAATAGGAAAAAAACTGTAATTAACATTTCTTTTTATATATTTGTAATAATTATGTACATCATTTGACCTTTTCTTAGTATTGGACATGCACTAGATAGCTATTACGCTTTATCTTGATTTTTGCTCTTTGTAAACTTAACAATGAGTTCAAAAAACTTTAAAATTTAAAATACATTTTTTTGGAAAAAATGTACATTATATTTTTTTTATTACCAAAATAAATATATAATAATCAACATCAACATAAGAACGATTACACCAACACTTCAAATTCGACTCTCCAAACAAACAACTACAATATTAAAACAGGTAATTTAAGTCAAAATTAATATATATAACGTTTAATTTAAGTAAAATATTAATCTGAAATAATTACTAATTCCTATGACCCTTTAACCCAAATAAATTACGAACCTGCCATTCCTTGAGGCCCTGTTGGCTGTCGGGATCGGACTTCTTGACGGCGACCGGAACTCCGACGCCGACCTTCGACGGCGCGAGCGTCTTCCCGTCGACATACCCCTTGAAAACCCGGCCGAATCCCCCCTCTCCGAGCACCGTGTCCGGCCGGAAGTTCCTGGTGGCGCTCCTCAGCTCCGCCAGCGTGAACATCTTCAGGTTCGGCGTCACAATCTTCCCGCTCGCCGGAACCGGCCCTCCGCCGCCTCCCTGATCCATCGCCGCCGATCCGCGGCGGCCGTGGCCGTTGGCTGAGAAAACAAACCAGTGCGGTAAACCGTAAGCATAATTTTCGCCCAAATTCGATCGCAATAGAAAAAAGGGGGAAATTAAAAAACACTTACACACGCACCCATGTGGGTGAGTGTGTGTGTGTTTATTTACCTGGGCTAGTGGGCCGAGTGAGGTTGGCGGTGGGGAGATTGTCGACGGGCTTGGGCCAGCAGTTGCCCATTTCCTCTCTCTAGGGTTCAGGCAATATTCGTGAGTGAATATTAATAAAATTAAAATTAAAAAAAATTGAAATAAAATTGAAATTGGAAAAATAGGTTGTGTTGCAGCCTAATTGATTATGAGGTATGAACTATGAAGGTTGCAGGGAAGAAGAGAAGAAGATAGAGAGGAAAGTGGTGGCTTAGAACCAACAAATTCGAAACACACACGGTTCAATGGTGGTATAAATAAATAATTTACATATTGTATTTTATTTTATTTATTTATGCAAATTTTTATTTTAATAATTACAGAGACAATAATATCTTGACCAAGAACTTAGAAACGCACGCTGTTGTGCATTTGACTTTTTCAAACTACTGTGGATTGTATGGCTGGGTGTGGACTGTACTATTAACTATTAAGTGTATTATGTAGAGAGAGACTATAGGTAGGTTTTAATAAGACTGATATTTTAATGTTATTTTGACCTATAAATTGTAGTAATGATGGAGCGAGTCCTATATACGATGTTCATCCTCCTTCTTATTCATAATAATAAGTGTCGTTTTGATAAATTTTACAGTAATTAAAAATATTTTTTGTGCCAATAATAACCTTCATTAATGAAGATAGAAATTAATGTTTTGAGAAAAGATGAAGAGTAAATATGAAAAAACATAGTGTATTTATTAGCTAAATGAAGGTAATAATAGAAAAATATGTACAAAAGATCCAATACATCATTTATTTGGTTAATGGTTGATAAAACAAAATGACATTAAAAAAGAATAAGAGGTAGTATTGTTTTCAATAAATATAAATATTTACATATCTCCCTATATATAATTTCTGAATGCGCTAAGCCTACGTGGCTGCTTCTGGTGCTTTGGTATCCTACTTGACGAAGAATCATGCTTCGTATTTTGGTTTGGACAATTAATATTGATATTTTAAATTAATAATTTTAGGTTCGGTCATTCTATAAATTAAGTTCGGACATTCCATAAATATTATTAAGCTAACTTAGATAATTTCATAACATTTATACTAATATAACCTTTTAGTTCTTTATAATCTTACATAGTGCGGCACTAAGTGACTAATATATTCCTGACTTTTGATTTGCTTCCTTCAATCAGCTATTGATATATTTCCATTTGAATTTTACAGAAAAAGAAACGCACAGCATCTGCGTCTCCGCCGATCGTCCGAAGCACCAGTGCATGATTTCCCACTAATCACACTGCTGATTATATTCCCCGACCGTCCGAAACCATGGCCCCAGTTTTAATTTTCAAATTTAGTTCCTTCAAGTACCATTCATTCAAATCAGAATGGCCAATGATTTTAAAACTCCGACTGTTACTGCCTCCGATTGCTGGAGGATCTGCTGCCGCACGATCTCCTTGGCCGAGGTTGGTGTTGCGATGCTCACATGTACTAATTCGACTGCCCTTTATTTTTATCATATTGATTTAGCTGTATTTTGAACTTTTAGCACGATGTTTATTAGACGGCAGGCCTATGAACTACACCACTTTAATTATGAATTGAACTCCCCATTGTACTAAAATTAGACGGGGAGGTATTGATCCTAAAGTTATTTTTATTATTCATTCACGAATGATTGACCGTAGTTTGTCGGTCCTGAAATTTGTCAAATCCTAATGGTGAAGTCAACCTTATTTTTATTATGAGTGACTGAATAGATTTTTCCCTAATTTTCTTAATTATTCAGACTTTAGTATGTATATCAACTGGTTGCATTATGATTGACTTGTTGCATTTTGGTTGATTGCACATCTTTGTTTATACCTCTATACTTTATTGCACCATTGACATGTATGTATCTTTCAAATGCAAAGGTTGTTTATTTGTTATCACTTTTCGTATATTTGTAATTTATAATTTTATTGCATGGTTGTTTAGAAGTGCTTCTCTTTTTGCCAACATATGAAAGCCACCAATGCAGGATTGAATATTTCAGTGAACATGTGGAATGTCCTCTTTAGATATGAATGTAACTGCAATTGTGTACAATAAGATTTTTGCCTAATATCTCAATCTTTAAAGTTGTGACTGAGAGTTCCACAAACTGAACACATAACTGCGCAATGTAATTTGAATTGATTATTTTCTCTTTAAGTTTAACAGGGATATTGAGTGCCTAACTTTTTGAAGTATTTGGACTTTCAAATCAGTTTTTTTAGATTTTAAAAAGGAATGATGTTAGTTATAACGTTATATGCTTTTGGTATGTAATAAGGTATCACTCCTGTCTCAAATTAGCTTAATAGTTCTGAATCGATTAGGGCAAATTATTTTATAACTTTAATTAGCAGATACTACTTTGTACAATTACTCCAAGTTGTACATGTTATCAGAAGTTGTAGATTGATAAAATTTCATTTCAAGAACAAATCTGCCAAGACCAGATAAGTGGTGGTCGATTGAACATATTTTGTTATATGCATCTAATTGTACGTGTTAGAATGTCATTTTTTGTAAATAAATAGTTGATGTAACAGTACTGATCATGCTCAAGTAAAGTGTGACACATGAATTGAGTGGCTTTAATTTTTTCATGTTTAAATGTAATCAGGTTTCATAAGGGACAATTCTGATGAAAATTGTTGTATGTGAAATACAATAACAATATTCAGTGCTGCAATTTTGATTAAGATGGACCATATTTATGCTTTCATAATCTTGTTGTAAGCTTGTATACTTAATGTAGATTGATGTGCATCCATTTTATATATTACAGAATGTTGGTTTAGATATGATCATATTGTTAAATTTTGATAATTGGGGCATCAGTGGTGCGGTCCCACACAGTGAAACGCACCATAAGAGGATGAGCCTAGTTGCACCTTAGTGAGGTTCCATCCCAAAATCAATTGGTGATAGGAGGAGTAGCCCGCTAGGCTTATAAACTAGACTAACTTACCATATTTAATCATTGTGGGACAACCCACAAGTGATATTCCAACACGCCCCTTCACTTGTGAGTCCTTCGTCAACCCAAGCCTACAACCAGGCCGGGTACATTTAATCATCATCATAAGCCCGAGCCTACAACCAAGCCGAGTACATTTTTTAAATCCTCACGGGTCCCAAATTAGACCCGCTCTGATACCATGTTAAATTTTTATAATCGGTGCATCTGTGATGCGGTCCCACACAGTGAAGCGCACCATAACAAGGTGAGCCTAGTTGCACCTTAGTGAGGTTCCATCCCAAAACCAATTGGTGATGGGAGGAGTAGTCCACTAGGCTTATAAACTAGACTCATTTACCCTATTTAATCAATGTGTGATAACTCACAAGTGATATTCCAACACATATGATTATGGATAATGCAAGATTATGCATTTCTGACTCTGTTTAGGGTACATGGAAAGGTTATATTGAATTACATAGTTGAAAACATATTTTTGAAGTTTCAATTTTAAGGATTTAGTTGATGTTCTGGGATTTGTAATTCTTCATAAACTGTTCGTTTTCTTCATAATAGTTATTTTTAAGACCAGCTGAATTTGGTAATATTTATTATTTAGCGGAGAATCTATTGATTGTACTTTGTGGAACGAATTTGCAATCCAAATAGTTGAATATTGGAATAACAAAAAAGGCGATCTAGTAATCATCATTCTTTAATTAGCATGCTATGGTCAAGAATGAGAATATTATAAATCGAACTAATAACGTTGTATACTGAGAAGTTTTCAAAATTTGAAATAATATTACAATTTATTTTTTTATTTTATTATTTATTTTTTTATCTTATTAATTATTGTAGTTCTACCTTTTGTGAACATAATTTCTTTTAATCATCCGTGTATTACACGGGTGTTGTACTAGTAAAAGATTATTTAGATAAGAAATGATATTTTATAATGTAAAAATACATGACTACATTTGTGATCTTTTCATTACTATAATTATGATGTTTTATAATATAAATATACACGGACTACATTTGTGATTTTTTTATTATTGTAATTATGACACGTTATTGATGATCTTTCATTTGTTTTTTAATTCTTAATGAAAAGTGATTAATTTCCTAAAATTTATTCTAGCTATTATTTTGCTAATAATTGACTCTCCGTAGCATAGGATAGATTTGGTTTTCTAAAGTAGGGTCGCGCTCCAGCGAATGATGCTCCGTGAAAGAAATAAGAATAAATCGTAGCCGTTAGATCAGATGATTTAATGGCTACAAAAAAGTCTAAATTATACCTTCATTAATGGTAATGTAGTAATTTTATACATCACACCCAAAGAGGTGGACTCCACTCCACATTAATACCTGCCAACCACTCACACACACTAACCAATCTCTATCACACACTAACTCACACCACACACACCAACACGCACGCACAACAATACACACACGATTTGCACACACACGCTCACAGTCCACAACCACGTTCACCAACCGCCGGCAGCGGCCCTCCACCATCCCAACCCACTCCCCCACCCACCGAAGTCTCCTCCAGCGCCGCTACCACCGCCGCCAGCTACCCCGTTTTTCTCACCTTCTCATCCACCATCCCGCTAGAGTCCTCCTGCTTTTTTAATTTTTTTGATCGGATTTTGAAATCTCAATTATAATTGTTCTACTTTTATTTTAATTGTCAAAGATACGAGATATTAATAATACGAATTTAGTTGGACTAATATTCAGAAAGCCCTAATTTAGGAAATTGATTTTGATATTCTTTTAATTTATTGTAGGCGAGATACATGCATTTCCCTTTTTCTTTTGTGTGATTTTTCGAGAAAAAGAATTAAGAAATACAATAGTTTTTTTTTTTTTTTTTGGTACAACGAGAGGAGACAAGAGCCTAGGAAATTGAGGCAATTATATTCCGTGGGTAAGCAACACCAATGAAGTCATACTGTATCCACAGTTTAACTATCGATGGTGAGTCTAATAAACGTTGGCAACCACTAGGAAATTGAAGTGCTAGCGTCGCCAAACAATCAGCCGCAAACTTTGCTTCTCTATAAAAGTGGGTCACTGTAGCCTCCCAGTCCCGGCTAAGCAGCTCTCGGATGGCCCAAACCACACTACCATGAACTCCAAGGATCTCCACTGAATCGCCATTCGCCATAGAAACTACACTTTTATTGTCTACCTCGATAAAGATCTTTCGATAGCCCAACTCCCATGCTAAGACGAGGCCTTGAAAAAGGCCCCATAGCTCTGCGCCCATTATAGAACAAAAACCGATATTCATGACAAACCCCGTCTGCCGCTATTCCAGACGCAGTCAAAAGGGAGCCGTCCGTATTGATTTTTACAACTCCAACTCCCGGAGCTTCCCACCGAATGAAGTGGACTTCACGGTCCTCACCGAGACCGCCCAAGTTTATGCCGGCCGAGGTAGTTAGCTTGATTCCATGAACAAAAGAGCGAACCTCCCGAACCTTCATATCCACAACCAACCCTTTATCTGATTTTTTTTTTTCTTTTCATGAAATACAATAGTTTTATGTCGTGTAAAATCGCAACAATAAAAAGCTTTGTTCTCGGGGGCCCACAACACCGTGTGCATTGGAAATAACTAATGAAAATGACATCCTCACCTAATAGCTCTATGGCCTAATGCAGCTTGTTTTTCTTTATCTTTTATGTATTTCGTTATTAATTATTTCANGTCGGCATAGACCTACAATGATCAAAATAAATTTTCCCCTTTTTGGACAATCAACAAGCTCAAATGTGCAAAATATCAAAACTAATATTGATTCTGAACACTTCACAAAATTCTTACATATCCATTATGATCAATTCATAACTTCCCAACAACAACCATAAAGAAAAGAAAACGAAAAACAACAAAGAACACATTCTTCATCAAGAACCAGCAAAAAATTGATACAGAAAAACAAGCCAACAGATTCACCTGATGCCGATAATTCCCATACCCGTTCGAACCCGCCACCAGCAACGCCCACCTGGTACCGTTCTCCTCCTCTTCACGGCCGCCCACCGGCCACCGGATAATGGGATCCCACGGTCTCAGCCGCCTACCACCTGCGGCTGCAATTTGCGCCGCCGCCGCTGCCGCCACAATCAGCACCAGAATCGCAAAATGGGAGGAGGCCATTATGAGAAAACGCGCAAAGCGATAGGCGTTAGAGCGAGTAATTGTTGTTTACTCGGGACTCGTTGCCGGTGAAGGTTTATAAATTACAGGGTGCCGGCAGCCATGCAAATTAGGGGATCGACACCTGTGCGGGTGGTGTGGCGGTGGTGGGCCCATAGCTGGAGAGCGATCAACAGGTGGAAATCAATGCATTTGAAAATCATTCTTCCCTTTCACTTTATGTGTTTACCAATTACCAGCTGAGTTTATTTCAGCTCTCTCACTATTTTACCACTCAAAGTGAGAACTTTTATCCTGAGGGGCTTGTTTGTTTGACATAATAAGATTGGATAGGGGTATTTTTTTTTTTTTCCAACAATAAACAAGCCATAAAATAAAACTCGGAATCAAAGTCATTACAACGCGCACTCAAATGAGCACAAGCACAATAGCAACCCACACAAATGGACTAACCATTAGCCACGAGAAACCTACACTAGGTCCTCTTACAAGCCTTCAAGGCCAAATCTAAGGAAGAAATACAAGCAAACTTGTCAAAAAGAAAATTACAAATGGTGAAATGTTGTGTAGTATTATTTATATCCTCCACAATAGCAAGAACTCTCCCTTGTGCAGCAGTATTCTGATGTAAAATCTGAGCAATATGAAATGAATCAACTCTGCAGCAAATGGAAGAGGAATATCCAGTTTCATGCAGCAACTTCAGTCCCCATCTTACAGCCATAAGAGTAGCTTCAACACTGTCTCCAGCTCTCTCACTGCATTCTTGCCAATTGTAGAGTATCCTTCCTTCAGTCTCCACTACACCACCAAATGCAACAGCTCCATCAGGTAGCAGGCAGGCACTGACAGTTAATAGGAACTGTCCTACCCCTCTATCTGATACATTCCAATGATCCAAATGGTCACCAGTAGTTCTGTGTGTCCTTCTCAACAATTCCACTGAAGAACTCTCAAATTCACTCCATTCTCTTCTTGCCCCATCAACAATGTCTTTCTCAGAGATGCTCTTCTTTTCAAAAATCCAGCTATTCCTTGTTCTCCATAACCACCATAACAGGTAAGTTGAGAGATTTACTCTATCCTCAATGCACTTCTCTGTCCTACTAGAGCATAAGTCTACCCACCAATCCTTAAACACAATCTTATCCCTATCAAAATGCATCCAACTTAACCCACTAAGCTTCCAGCAAGTCACAGCTCTTTTACAATTAAATAGGATATGCTCTAAGTCTTCTACCCCTTCCCCACACACCTTACAGATGCAATCAATTTGAATTTTTCTATGAAACAGATGAGTATTAACACTAAGAAACCCATACCAGCATCTCCAAATAAAGTTCTTGATCTTACATTTCACTGGCAGCTTCCATGTCTTTCTCCACATTGCTTGCATTATTCTTGGATCTGCACTGGAGCTGGCCATTCCCTGAGACTGTCTATGTTGCTCAAGAAGTACTTTGTAGACTTCTTTTACACAGAACAATCCTTTAGGGTGCCAGTGCCAGATTAACCTGTCATGAGCATCTGCATGGCTGATAGGAATATTTAAAATAAGTGCAGCTTCTTCAGGGCAGAAAGTTTGATTCACTAGCTCCTCATCCCACTCAATTTTATTACTCTTAAACAGCTCACAAACTTTTTTAAATCTCATCTTATCACTAGCAAACTGGACAGTAGGGCAGAATTTGGAAGTATGAGGAACCCAAGGAGACTCCCACACATCTATAGACTTACCATTACCAACCACATATCTCAGCCCCAATTTTAGAGATTTTCTAGCATGGAGCCAACTCTTCCAAAGCCAAGAGTCAGAGCTTCTAGCAGACACCTCAAATATTTTCTTGTTCCAGAAATATTTACCCTTCAACAATCTACTCACAAGCAAATTAGGTTTAGTAATGATCCTCCACAGTTGTTTAGTCAGTAGAGTTTCATTAAAAACCTTAAAATTCCTAAACCCCATACCACCAGACTCTTTAGACCTAGATAACACATCCCACCCACACCAATGAATTTTTTGCTGCTTTTTCTCAGAAGAACCAGAGCCCCACCAAAATTTAGCAATTTCCCTGCAAATATTGTGACAGACAGATACAGGGAGCCTAAAGCAAGACATCACATAAGTAGGCAAGGCTTCTAGAACTGATTTAATAAGTGTTTCTCTCCCAGCCTCACTCAAAAACTGGTTTTTCCAATTATTCACTCTACTCACAACATATTCTGTGACAAATTTGAATGTTTCCTTTTTAGATCTACCAATACCTAAGGGAAGCCCCAAGTATTTGGAAGATTTAACTCTAGAGATCCCATTCAACACATAGCAGATATCAGACTGAAGCTCATCAGAAGCATTTTTGGAAAAAAGAACAGAAGATTTATCCAAGTTGACCAACTGGCCAGAAGCATCCTCATACTTTCTAAGAATATCAAGAATAAGATTAGCATGATAGCAATCAGCTTTACAGATTACAATTGAGTCATCAGCAAAGAAAAGGTGGGACACAACAGGGGCAAATTTACCAATTTTAACACCAGAAAACAATCTCAGGTTGCAGGCTTGTTTGATTAGGTTAGATAAAGCTTCAGACATAAGAACAAAAAGGTAAGGAGACAAGGGATCACCTTGTCTCAGACCTCTTGTAGGAACAACATAGCCTAGCACAGAACCTTGAACATTAAAAGCAAAAGAAGATGAACAAACACAAGCAAGGATCCATGAAATGAAGGAGTCACAGAAACCCATTTTTTTAAGAACCTTAGCCAAGAAATTCCATTCAACTCGGTCATAAGCTTTTGCCATATCAAGTTTAATAGCCATAAATTTATCTTTGCCAGATCTTTTGCTATTCAAGAAATGCAAACACTCATTAGCAATCACAACATTGTCTATAATTTGCCTACCAGGAATGAATGCAGACTGAGCATGGTCAATGCAGTGATGCAAAACAATTTTCAGCCTGTTAGCAATGATTTTGGCAATAATTCTATAAACAACAGTACATAAACTGATAGGCCTATGATCAGAAACAAATTGGGAGTTTTTCTTTTTGGGAATAAGGGTAATGACTGTATGATTCAAATGTTTGGGCATTTTACCTTTCTGGAAAAAGTTTTTAACAGCATCACACAGCTCAGTTTTTATAGAGGGCCAAGAGGTTTGGAAAAAAGCAGGAGACATCCCATCATACCCAGGAGCTTTGTGTTGGTCCATATCCCAAAGGGCAGTTTTAATCTCACTCTCACTAACCTCTCTGGTTAATGTCTTATTCATATCCTCAGTTATAGAAACAGGAATACCTGAAAGATCACAATGGTTAACTAGAGGATTAGAAGTTTTAAATAAGCAATCAAAATATCTACTCAACTCTTCCACAGTATCCTGCTTCCCCACACACCTACTCCCATCAGATCTAACTAAGTTCTGCAAGCTATTTAAAGATCTTCTCTGCCTAACACTAGCTTGAAAAAACCTAGTGTTTCTATCCCCCTCTTTCAACCAGCTCACCCTAGCTTTCTGCTGCCAAAACTCTTCTTCCATTTTGTAAGCTAGATGAAGTTTATCCCTATAAAAAGCCCATTCATCCCAATCCCTGAGACCACCCAAATTATCCATTCTATCAAGCTCCCCCTTACAGTTGTTAATGATGTTGAGGGCATTGGACTTTTTACTCTCCTTCCAGATCAGCAAAGCTTTCTTCACATTCTTGATTCTACCCCCCATCCCATAGAGAGCTGGCCCTTCCACAGGAGCAGTCCAAGCTTCTTTAACAACTTCAGAAAATCCCTCCATTTTAGCCCATCTTGAGTCAAAGAAAAATCTCTTTCTATTGGATTCCACAGTACAATTAGACTCCAAAACAAGCATATTGTGATCAGAGGATGCCATAGAAATATTGAGAACTCTAGAGTTAGGGTTATTCAATAACCAATGGGGGGAAACTAGGAACCTGTCCAGCTTGACTTGAATGAAGTCAATACCCTTTCTCATATTAGACCAAGTGAATTTAGGTCCAGATACAACAGGTTCCACTCCCCCAATATTACTGATAAAATCCCTAAACCCTCTGAAACTACCCTCCTCTCTACAACTGCCCCCTTGTTTTTCAAGATTATCAACAATATCATTAAGATCCCCCCTAAAAACCAAGAATCCCCCCATCTCAAACTATGTCTAATAAGAGAGTACCATTGTTGTTGTCTAATCCCCAAGATGGAATTAGCATAGACAAAAATACCCCAGGTACTCTCTTCAAAACCATCCAACAGGAACTGAACTTCAAACCCAAAGTCAAAACAATTAAAATCCAAGACCTCAACCTTCTGGGACCAACAGAGGAATAATCCACCACTAGTCCCACAGGGTTTACTATAAAACCACCTATCCTCTAACTTAAGTTTTCTACACACAGCAGTGACAAATTTTTCTTTTTTTTTTTTACTTCTGAAAGAAAAACAAAATCTGGGGAGTGAACTCTAAGGGACTCTTTTAACTGGGAAATTGTAGAGGGTCCCCCCAAACCTCTACAATTCCACACACATACCTTCATTTAAAACTTTGGGACCAGTTAGGGCTGGTTGCCTCCACCACAGAATTAGTATTTTGAAGATCCAATTTGATTTTTTTGTTAGACTTGGATAAATTCAGATCTTCTTGATTTTCCAAGCCTTCTCTTATTATCAAAGATCTTTTAGAATTCAGCAAAGGAGAAATTTTAAGATCCACAGCCATTTTTTCAGAAACAGGTTCTTTCCCCAGTTTTGATTTTCTTTTAAAAGCCTTTTGTTTTCTCTGCAAAACCCTAGCCCCAATAGAACTTTGTTGGACAGCAATATCCACCAGTTCAGAAGGTATAAGTCTAGACTCCTCTGGTATAGTTTCCAGAGATTGAAAACTATTAGAGTTCTTGCCCCCAATAGGGTCAAGGCTACTCTCATCCATGGAACTCCCTCCTAATTCATTATTAGGTTCAGGTTGTTTGGCCATGTTAACCAGAGCAAGGAACTCTTCGTTCCTCTTATCTTTTATGCCACTACCTTCCTGCCCAGCAGAGATTTCTCTCTCATCATTCTTATCAAAAGACCTACTACCAGAGTTAGGACTATTAAAAGATTTAGACCCATTCAAATTAACAGGACTAACCCGCAACCACTCCCCATACTGCCCTAGATTCACAGCATTTCTAAGGACATCCTCTTTCTTAAAGTCACAGTTTCTATCACTGTGCCCTAAACGACCACAATAAAAGCAGAAGCTTTGGAGACTTTCGTACCTGAAATCCACCCACTTTGATTCGGCTCCAAGTTTTATTTTGCTGCCTCTGAGGAGCGGTCCCCTTATTTGCATCTCCACCAACACTTTGAGGATATTACCCTGATGACTGGAAGCTCCTGGCACTTGCACATCCAGCGGCTTGCCTATCAATCTCCCTACCTTTAGTCCCGTCTCCGCGCCAATCCAATGGAGCGGCATGTTATGGATTTGCACCCATATTTTGATGTGCTCCTCTGCTTCCCTAAATATTGTCTCCCCTGGAGCCCATCTTTTCAGAAGTATATATTGGCCGTCGAAGCTCCAAGTTTTTCCAGTAAAGATCTTGTCTCTGTCCTCCGCACATTGGAACAGAAATTGGAAAACATTGTCTCCCAAGCTTTTAATAGTGAACGGGTGCTTCGTCAACCATATGGACCCTAACGTAGTCTTGAGACCGTAAAAAATTCGCCTTTTTCTCGCCATATACTTTACCCAGGAGACTAAGTTGGCATTCATTCACCGTCGGGGCCACATCTCCATCTTGCAACTCAATTCCTTCCTCCTCCTTATCTAAGAGAGCAAATTTTCGAAACGCCTCTGACAGCTCTTGGTCCATCCTAACAGAGAAACCCACCCCACAACCCCCAACAACCACCCCTACCAAAAAGCAAAACCCCAACCCCACAAACCCTAACCCTACCCTCAACCCCCAACCCCAACAAGACAAGGCTCACACGCTCCTGGGGAATCCGGAATAGGTATAGGTGGGATGGTAAGGATAAGCAATAACATGAAAATAAACTTGATTTAGCATAGATCTGGCAGATCCAATTATGACATAAAAACTAGAAATGCAAGAGATGCAGACATAGTTAAACAGACACACAAACAACACAAATAAACTAGAAGAAAACAAAAGATACACTAGATCGAAGAAAGCCTAAAAGAGAATCAAGGGGAAAGCACGATTCAACGAGCAAACAAGCAGACTCCAACTAGTGGAACGGGACTCTAGAATGTTACTCTAAAGGGGGAATTTGAGGTCGACATAAATTTAGTGTACAAAGAATTAATAGAAGTTCTCATGGGGCTGGTCGAAAAACTACTGACTTTAGGAGCTCGGAGCGCCGAGGTTCGGGGAAGTGAAGTGCCCATTAGATTCTAGCCATGTGAAGTGAACAAATGACAAATGAATAAATGATTGAATTGGATTCTAATCATTTGATTCTAACTATGTGAGGTGAAAAAATGACAAATGAATAAATAATTGCATTGGATTCTTTTGCATTAGCAATAACAAATGAATAAACCATTACTTTGCATTAAATTCTTTTGTATAGTCACTAAATTTGTTCTGCATTGAATTCTTTTCTCTATTTATAGAACTCACTTCTAAACCACACTTATTACTCATTTCTTCTTCCATTGTAGTCTTCTTGTTTCTATGTCACTCTTCTTGAATATCTTCTTTTCTTCAAAATGTCTTCTTCAAATGGGCCAAATTATTCCAAATCGAAAGATGCCTTAATTGGGAGATGTTACATAGGCATTCCACATAATCCAATATAATCAAATAACCAAAGTTCTGCAACTTTTTGGAAGAAAATACATAATGAATACAACTCCCAAAAACAAAAGGACTAGCTAGAACGCTCTATAGGGTCTCTTGACTCTTGTTACCATCTCATGGAAACTCATTATCAGAGGTTTAATAGATGCTTGAAGCAAATCGAATATCGTAATCCTAGTGGGATACAAATCCAAGATAGGGTGAGTATTTTGTTTTAAGTTCAACCTCGAATCATGATATTTGCTTGTTTTATAGTTATACATACAAATATATATTTTTTACTTTAAAGAAGGCTTCAAGTTCTAGCATGTATTTCGATTATCCAAAGAGTTTAAAAAATTTGATTATCACCACGATCTTGTCGTTGGGATTTTGATACAGTCAATGACTCTTCCGAGTCCGACGTTCAATATGATGGACAACCAACACCAGAGTCTCTGGGATTGTCGTCTTTTAGTCCTCAACAAAGTGATGGTGGTGTTGGTGGAACATCCTCTCGACGTCCAATGAGAGCGAAGAAAACAAAATTAAAGAAGAAAAATGAAGACCAATTTTGTCAGTATTTTAATACTCTGAAAATGCTAAAAGTGATACTATTGTTGATTTGTTGTAGAAGGCCGAAGAACGCCAAAGTGTCTAGCTTCAATTGCAGAAACAACAACTTGATTTGTAGAAAAGGAGGGATGAAAATAGAATTTTGATGTTTGGTTTGAATTCTCTTATGAATCCCATGTTAGGGCGACATTGGGAACAAAAACCACAAAGCAACAACAATCTCAAGTAACACCACCATCATCTAACACGGGTCACTTTGGATTTCTTGATGACATCGGGCATGACAAAGGAAATATATATATATATATATATATATATATATAATTGTAGGCCATTACATTAATGCACTTGCGTATATTTTTTCACCCAAACTCATTTTCCGGTCAATATGGTAAGTCTTAATTTATGTTTACTTTGTGTTTACATCTTTAATATTGTAATAAATATTGTAATATTCAATAAAAATTGTAAAAGTTATGTTTTTGAAACTAATTTAATTGTGATATTGTTATATTAGTATTTGCAATTAATATTATATTTTGATTTAACGGTTACAATATGTTATTACATATCTCTTCTTTCAACTGTAAATTCATTTCAAAACTTTAATTTGTATGATATATAAGATTTTCTATTTTAAATTCATATTTAATCTCAAAGCATATAAAAAGTTATATTATTCATTATATTCATACAACAATTGTCATTAGTATATGTAAAACTCCACATGTATATTATCTTTTTACTAAAATCTAAAAATTAAGCTTATATGTATTAATTAGTAAATAATTTACTTAGTTAATGTAACAATTCAATTATACATGCGATACATATTATCAAATAACTTTTTATTATAATATTCTTTTTATATAAAAAGTTTGTGCTAATTTTTTTTTCTTTTTTTGTGTAATTTGTGCATGTGCACAGGATGAATTACTAGTTTGAATAATTATTATGGATAATTAAGTCTATCAAATCCACTATTTTGTAATCATTTTTATTTTTTATTTTCTATATCAATTATCGTTGTTATTTTATGCGTGAGCTTTAATGATGGATTTTTTTAGTTTATCTTAATTTTTTAAATTTTAATTTTAGTGTTTGAATTGTTAATTTTAAGTGAGCTGAATGTTTCTTTATTTTGTAATTTTAACTTGTTTCTTTGTAATATTTATTTATTAAATATTAATTAATATTCTATCATATTAATTAATAAAGTATGCAAAATATTTCACTACTTAAAATCTACCATATTAACTACAGTAATTAAGTTTAAATTTTCATAATATATTTTAATTTGACCCATAAAACTAATTGACCGCGCGTCGCGACGCGAAAAATTTAAATTTATATAATTTCCTCAACCAACCTCTACTAACTAGTAGTAGCGGGGAGTAAGGGTCGATCCCACGAGGAGCAGGACTTAAGCTGTGATGATTCTCTTATTTCTTGAATTAAACCTACGAAAGCAGTAAATGGAGGGATTGATTTATAAAACTAAAAATAAAATAAAAATCAAATAAAATAAGAGAAGTCCAGTTTTCGGTTCAGTTATCACCCAATCTAAATCTACCGTTAATTAATTTCGACGCTTTCTCTAAATTGCTAACGAATTACCAACCCTAGCTAACAACAAGCTCTGTTAACTGAATTTTCCCTTACCGAATATTTAATCGAAATAGGCTCTTCGACTAAACCTAACTAGCGGACAACCTAGAATAAGCTCTCTATATTTAATACACTAGCAGCATTAATTACTAGGAAAATAAATTGATCTAAGCAATGGACGCAAAAGTTCGGACCATTTAACTTATGTTCATGCTACCCTAGAGATGCGCGACCCTTTGTTTACTACTAACGAAACGAGAACAATAACAATTACCGATTAAAGCCTCGAATCTAGTAGTTAAATTAAGAATATTCAATCTAGCTGGCCAAACTAAATCAAACACCATAATTCATAAACACGATACACAGATAACACGAATCAACTCATCAACAAAAACAAATAAGGCGTCTTAATTAACCAACGGTAAAAATAAATCCTTCAATTCATAAACAAATCAAAGTTAGGGTTCAAACATCCCCTAAAATTGGATAAAAGTACTAGCCTGACATATTAATGAAACTAAATGCTAGATAAAAGAGAAGAAAATAATATTCTCCCCTTGTGTGCGGGTGCGGCTTCCCTCCACGTATTGTGCTCTCTTCTATGTGCGTGAGTTCTTTTTTTCCTGGCGTTTTTTTTCCTCCGTTTCGTGTCTCGGCTTCTTTCACGTAAAAATAATCTCTATCTACTCCAATGTGTGTTATTTTTCTTTTTTCCCACGCTGCTCACAGATCCAATTAAATTAAAGTCCCTCAAGCAATTAAACTCTCCATCCAAAATTCTCAATCTTCCAAAGCCACGTTTTTTTTTTTCCTTCACCAATTAATTCCACAATCACAGCATTTAATTAATAAAGTCCACTCCAAATAATCTCTTGACAAAGTCTGCCAGCCCTATTTAACAATTGGGCTTAAACTTCGACTGAAATTGGGTCGGTACGGAGTGCTCGATAATCGATCATGCGAACTTTCGCCTAATGCTCCGCGTCTATAAATTACCCCAAAATACTGAAAATAACACATAAAACATCAAAACAAGTAAATCCATCCAAATAATAAATAAGTCGAAACAATATAAACTTGCGAATAAATATAGTGTATAAAAATACACTATTAAATATATAAAACGTGCACATTTTTCGACCTATCACTAATTAATTCATTCAACCCAATTGTAGTTAAAAAAAGCTCGGGAAGTTTTTATTTATGCTATGTGATTTTAAATTAATTGCAACTTTACTATACAAGTTGAAATAATTATGTCTCTACCTAAAAAACTTTATTTATCTATATTAATGTCTAAAGACAGTTACCATATCCTTCCACCTCCATCCCCCTTTTTATGCGTTGAAAATAAATAACTGACTCATTAAATTCTTTAATTCGCGCAACTTGGAAATCTTAATTCACGCAGCTGTCAGGTGGTATATATTAAGTTTATATTAGTATATATTCAGTATTTGTTGCAACGAAAAATACGTCTTCCATCAAAAAATTATGTCTTCCTGTTTTTTTTTTTTTTTTTTTTTTTTTTTTTTTTTTTT
>BKCP01008737.1:1693608-1733645 GCA_008636005.1 Striga asiatica | reverse complement strand
AGCGCGCCGCCGGTCGCAAAAACCAGATTCAGCAAAATCCGTCGCTGCCCAGCGTTGGCCCCGCCGCGCCTCGCGGCCTCCATTGTCGGTAAAACCAGTTGGGTGCTGCCGCCAATCGAGCTCGTCGGTCGTGGAAAAGCCCTCAGCGGCCCAACATGCCTCGCGGTAAAGGAAGTTGCTGCCGTCGGCAACGGTTCGAAGCCCCTCCTGCGGCCACCTGCGCGCTCTGTCCTTGCCTTCATTAGCTCGACGGAAATCACCGTCTAGGGTTCCGTGCGACCCTCCACCTGCTGCAGGTCACCGAAAATCGCCGCCTAGGGCTGTGCGATTGGGCGAAATTTGGTACGCAAAACCCTCCTCCGGCCGCTGCTTGTTGCGAAATCGGACCGCACCTAGGGTTTTCTCGTCGTCGCGGTCGCCTCCATGTATGAAACTACCTCCAGGCCACCGCTGCTCGCAAACTCGGGGCTGACCTGTGGTTTCGTCTCCTCGCCATGGTGGTCGATGTGCCAATGGGTTAGCCGAGTTTCAATTGATATGTAAATGTAAATATACTTAAACTTTATTTTACTGTTTTTATGCTTCAGAAAAGAGAATGTATAATCACCTTCCATATATGCGTGATTCACAAAATAAACGTCAAAATGCCCGTAGTATCTACCAGCCTTCACAAAGGATGCCATTATCTGATATCACAAATGGTAATACTTTATTATTTAATTCATTCAATACATTTTTCTTATATATTAATAGTTGATTCATAAAACTAATGATATTTTTGGTTGTAGTTTTGGGAACTACCGACTCGCGTACGCCTTCGAGAAATTTGTATTCAAGCATTTGGAGTAAGTGGTTTCAAATGCCATGTAGGGTTATTGTATCTAAATAATTAATTTCGTTAAATTATAGATTATTGATATTTTTGTTTTTTCATTTCAACTTACAGATAATATACAATCATCGTATGGTCCGATGTCGAACTTGACTGCTCAACATAACCCAAAACTTTCTGCAAAAACGAGTGGTAGGGAACAAACGGTTATAATTGATCTCAGCAGTGACGATGAACCTGAATTAAGAACTATTCCTGAAACGTCTGTTCAACAGTCAAGATGTATTAATAATACTACTGGTGCTCTACATGCATGTAATGATCATACTTCATTGTAATTTTTTTATTGTCCTAAATTTATTTATTTTATTCAAAAATCATCATGAAATTGTTTTAAATCTAATGAAAATATAAATAAATATTTTATAGACCCAGATGCACCATCACGAGTAACGAGAAAACGGAAGGATACAAATACTCTACGTAGTACGAGCACAAATGTTGTTGTTGATCTTACACAGGATGAAGATGTTCAACCAAAACCCGTGTTACCAAAACGTGGTCGACCTAGGAAAAATCAAGGATCAACTTCAAGAAATAAAGGTTGTTTTTTCTTTGTCATTTACTATTACTATATTCAATTATATAAATAACTTTCAATCACGGGTTTCCTGATTCCCTATAATTTTTTTAAAATTATTTTTTCTGCAGAATATTCGGATATTGGTGATCCGATATTGAATTGTCAATATTGTGGAGCTCTTTTTTGGGTAGTTGAAAAGAAAAAAACTCAGAAAATTAGAGGAATACCAGATTATAGCGGTTGTTGCCAAAATGGGATTGTTGAACTCCCGATCCTGAAAGATCCGCCCAGTTTTCTGAATGAAATGTTATTTGGAGATAGCCGTACAAGCAAACATTTTCAAGAGAACATCAGATCATATAATAGCATGTTTGCCTTTACATCATTTGGTGGAAAGGTTGATGGATCTATTAATAGGGGTACTGGACCACCTGTGTTTTCCTTGCATGGCCAAAACTATCATCTTATGGGTAGTTTGCTTCCTTCAGAAGGGTCAAATCCAAAATTCGCACAATTGTACATATATGATACCGAAAACGAGATTTCAAATAGAATCAATGCTGTGAGGTTTGTATATTTTACTTTAAATATTAAATATTAAATATATCAATGGTAAGACCTACTTTTATTCATTGTATCAATTTATTTAATTAATTTTCTTTCTTTCAAGGCAAAGAGATGGTGACAACAACTTGCACGAGGATATAGTCGTTGGGTTGAAGGAAATGTTAGACGACCATAACGAGCTGGTTAAGTCATTTCGTATGGCTCGAGACAGAATAAAAAATCATGGTCAAGATGAAGTCAGAATCCGTCTAATAGGAAAGAGATACAATGACGCCAGACGTTATAATTTACCCGCAAGCTCTGAAGTTGCTGCGTTGATTGTTGGTGATTTTGATCAGTCTCTAGGTGAAAGGGACATTTTAGTTGAATCGAAGAGTGGTCGTCTGCAACGTATAAACGAACTAAATGCTTCGTATCTGGCTTTACAATATCCACTGTTATTGCCTTATGGAGAGGATGGCTATAGGGAAGATATTCCATTTTCTGCTCTTAAAGTGGAGACTGAAGATGGTAGAAAACACGTTAGTTGTAGGGAATTTTTTGCATATCGAATGCATGATAGGGATTTTGAGCCACGAACAATTCTTTCATCTAGAAGACTATTTCAACAATTTGTAGTTGACGCTTATACAATGGTTGAAGCATCAAGATTGCGATATATTCGCTTTAATCAGAAAAAGCTTCGTTGTGAGATGTATAAAGGTCTGGCTGATGCTGTGTTGCGTGGTGATACCGATCCCAGCTCTCGAGGAAAGCGTATTATTCTGCCTTCTACATTTATTGGTGGTCCTAGGAATATGATTCAAAATTACCAGGATGCAATGGCAATTTGTAGGTGGGCAGGATATCCTGATTTGTTTGTCACATTTACCTGCAATCCAAACTGGCCGGAGATTATTCGTTTTCTTGAGCCGAGAAAATTGCGTCCTGAGGATCGACCAGATATCGTTTGCAGGGTATTTAGGGCAAAACTTAAGCGAATGATAAAGGATTTTCGTGAGAAACAAATCTTTGGGAAGGTTACTGCAGGTCAAACACTTACTTTAAATTTTAATTTTAATTTTAATTTATTTTGTATACAATTATAGATAATTTGTTCTTTATTAAAAAAATATTCCAATACGATTATTTAGTAACCATATTTATCAATTTCTATTGTTTATTTTTTTCAGTTGTCTACACCATTGAATTCCAAAAGCGTGGACTTCCACATGCTCACATACTGCTTTTCTTTGACAAGGACCATAAGTTTCCCGACCCATCTGACATTGATAGGATAATATCTGCTGAGATACCGGATGAGACGTCTGATCCTATGTATTATCAAGCGGTCAAGGAACATATGATGCACGGACCATGTGGTGCTGCAAGAAAAAACTCACCGTGCATGGTAAACGGCAAATGCAGCAAACGATTTCCAAAAAAATTTGTCGATGCCACCAGTGTGGATGAGGATGGGTATCCACGGTACAGGCGTCGAGAAGATGGTAAATATATTGAGAAGAATGGTGTATTCCTCAATAATGGTTATGTTGTGCCCCATAATCGTCGTTTGCTCATGAAATATGGCGCGCATGTTAACGTTGAGTGGTGCAATCAATCACGATCCATAAAGTACTTATTCAAGTATGTTAACAAAGGAAATGATCGTGTGACTGCGTCATTCTATCAAACTTCTGCTGATGGAGATGTTGAAAAGCCACTAGATGAGATCAACATGTACTATGATTGTCGTTATGTGTCTTCTTGCGAGGCTGCTTGGAGATTGTTAGGTTTTGAGCTGCAGTATAAGAGGCCGGCAGTACAGCGTTTAAGCTTTCATCTTAAAGATCAGCAGAACATAATTTTTGAAGATGATGATGATTTGGAGGATGTTTTGAATAAACCAACAGTGAACGAGAGCCAATTTCTAGCTTGGTTTGAGGCGAATAAGAAGTACCCAGCGGCCAGGGAGCTAACTTATGTGGAGTCAACGTCGAAATTTGTTTGGAACCCAAAAATTAGAGAGTGGACTCCACGAATAAAAGATGGAACAATTGCCCGTCTACACCACGTGAATCCTGGTTGTGGTGATAATTACTATTTGAGGTGTTTGTTAAATGTTGTTCGCGGTGCTACATGCCACGAGGACTACATGAAAGTAGGCGAAATCCAGTATCAAAATTATAGAGATGCCTGCTACGAACATGGATTGTTAGATGATGACAAAGAGTATATAGACGGTATAACCGAAGCAAGTCATTGGGCATCTGCAGAGTCTCTTAGGCGTATGTTTGCGTCATTGTTGATTTCTGGCTCTTTGAGTAGACCTGATGACGTATGGCAACAATGTTGGATGTTATTATCTGACGACATTCTATACAGACAACGACGATTGTTCAATAACGATGGTAAATGTGCTTTTTATATCATTAATATATATAGGTTATTTTTTTTTTACATAACAAATACAAACTGTCAATTATTACATTGTGTAACCATTGCTTCTCTAAATTATTGAATTGAATTTTTGACTTCCAGATTTGCGGCTCAGTGAAGATGCTATAAAGAATCTCACCCTTGCTGAAATTGAGACTCTTATGCGAATTCGCGGCTCAAGTCTTCGTGAATATTCATCCATGCCATATCCGGACAGTGGTAGTATGCATAACACTTCAAACCGCCTTCTATTGGATGAACTTAATTACGATCGTAGCGCGCTTGCTGTGGAACACGAAGCACTTCTTGGGAGAATGACCGATGAACAGAAAGGAGTTTATTCAAGAATTATGTCCGCTGTTGATTCCGGTGCTGGTGGAGTATTTTTTGTATACGGTTATGGAGGTACTGGAAAGACATACTTGTGGAGAACTTTGTCTGCGGCGTTGCGGTCGAAGGGTCAAATCGTTTTAAATGTGGCATCGAGTGGAATTGCATCGCTTTTGTTACCTGGCGGAAGAACTGCACATTCTCGATTTCGAATACCCATTAGTCTTCATGAAAATTCTTCTTGTGATATTAATCAGGCAAGTCCTCTTGCGGAGCTTATAATGAAATGCTCTCTAATCATATGGGACGAGGCGCCGATGATGCACAAACATTGCTTTGAGGCAGTTCAAACATCACTGCAGGGTATAATGGGAGTATTAGACCCTTCGAATAAATCCAAGCCGTTCGGAGGCAAGCCGATTGTCTTTGGTGGAGATTTTCGACAGATCCTTCCAGTCATTCCAAAGGGGAGTCGCCAGGACATTGTCAATGCCTCTATTAATGCATCCAGCATTTGGAGGGACTGTACTGTGCTCCGGCTTACGAAAAACATGCGTCTTCAGAGCATTTCCGATTCGGATGAGCGTGACGAGGTGGCTGCATTTGCGGATTGGATTGCGAGTATTGGAGATGGTACTATAGGAGGATCAAATGATGGTTGTGCCGCGATCGAAATTCCAGATGATATAAGACTGGATCCATCTGATGATCCAATTGCTACGATTGTAGAAAGTACCTATCCAATGTTCAAGAATGCAACTAACGATCCGAGTTATTTGAAGGATAGAGCTATATTAGCTCCCACATTGGAAGTTGTTGAGTCAATCAATCAATACATGTCCGATATGAATTCTTCTGAAGGTCGTACGTACTTGAGCTCTGACAGTACTTCTAAGTCGGATGCTGGTAATGATTTCTTGGCAGATCTCCACATGCCAGAATTCCTGAATAGCATCAAGTGTTCTGGAACTCCCAATCATAAGTTGCACCTGAAGGTAGGAACTCCAGTAATGTTGTTGCGCAATATGGACCATTCTATGGGACTGTGCAATGGGACGCGATTGGTTGTGACTAAACTCTCTACTCATGTTCTCGAATGCAAGATATTGACGGGAGATCACGCTGGAGAGAATGTGTTGATTCCTAGAATGAATATTACTCCATCTGATACTAGGATTCCATTTAAGTTCCAGCGGCGACAGTTTCCACTTGTGATATCGTATGCTATGACCATAAACAAGAGCCAAGGACAGTCTTTATCGCATGTTGGTCTATTCCTGAAGAAACCGGTTTTTAGTCACGGCCAATTATATGTTGCTGTTTCACGTGTAACTACTAGAAGAGGGTTGAAGATATTAATTTGTGATAATGAGGAGTTACCCAATAACCAAACTCATAATATTGTGTACAAGGAGATTTTTAATAATATATGATTGTTTCGTGACGAAACAATCCTTTTTTTTGTAATAATGTTCCTACGTATTAAAATTATTTCGATCCTAATTCATGCCATATTTATTATTCTCCAAAATTTTACATTCCGTGCAACGCACGGGTTTTGCACTAGTTACTTTGAAACAGCTATACATTTACTCGGTTCCTGGATCGGGTTTTATGTGCCGCGCGCGCCACGTGCTACTACTTGATACCGTACACCGTATATTTCGAAAAACACAAAGACTAGTCGTGGCTCCATTCCATATAAGGTTGTTCCAAAAATGGCGTCATCGCTCATGCTTCATCTCTGGATATGATGCTCCATCATGGTTTATTAGACTATTTTCCTAAGCAAATTAAGATGAAAAAATGTCTAAATATGATTGTGTCCAACCGATTCGAGTTCTTTTCATTTCTAACATTTTCTTTTTAATGTAAATTTGAAGGGTGATAGATACTTGAATAACAATGTTTATAATAAAGTAGGCTTCACATATAGATTTTTTTTTTTTTTTTTTTAATTTATTGCACTTATTTGTCTCAAGTTTATACGGAATTTACCAACTTTAAAGTACAAAATACAAACAACCTGTATACGGGTTAGAAGAGTGATGTAGGGAAACGTATGAATGAGAAAGATAAACAAACGAGATACTCTCTCGATAAAACTCACAATCTCATTTTTCATTCAATAATCAACTAATGAAAATAAAATAGAGGGAGTCCTTTATATAAGGCTCCTAACCCTAGACCTAACTTGTCCAACAAGACAAGAGCTCTTATTAAATATTAAACAATCCATAACTTATTCTCTAAGATATCTAATAATAATAATAATAGATATGTCTACACCATTCTCCCCCGATTGAGCAGGATTCGCCCTCAAATCCGACCCGTTCCCGTTGGAGTCGTCCTCAAGACAACAACAGCCCGAACGTTTCCCCAATTGAACACGAAGGTTGAAAGTCGTCCAACAATCTCGAAGGTAAACATAATCTCGATCAAGGATTCAACTGCCGCAAAGTCACATGTACACGACACCCGACGCAAAGTCCACACAACCGAAAGAACACAAAATAGACCACCGCGTTCACCGCACATAAATCTATAACTACGGCCAAGCATCCCGGTGTTGGGACACTTCGGAAACAACAATCGAAAAATGGCCCACCAGTTATGGAGTCTCGGCTTCGGCTCCGAAAAACCATCTTTGGCCAAAATACTCAAAAAATTGGGTGTGAATGATGGCTGCCCATTCGAACACTCAACCGTTGCGACGTCCCACGTGGGACCCATATTACTGCAAAAATATGTCTTCGTCACCGGAGGCTCTTCATCAAAAATTGGCGGACCGTCGTAGATATCGCACGTGTCGGGCTCAAAATTCAGGGAATCTATAAACTCGAAGTCAAAGCCTGTTTGTGGCTGTTCAGGCCCAAAATAAGGTTTAAATCGATCCTTCCCCTGAGCCCAATAAATTGAATTGGGCTGTCCTTGCGCAGGCCCAAAAACGAAATCACCCTCACAAGCCCAAAAAATGCTTTTGTGAGGCCCAGAAGTGCGATTGGAGTCGTCTATTTCACACGCCCAAAATCCGCCTCCAAAGCTCCCTGCCCGCTGTACTTGTACTGGATCTTTGCTCAATCCAAGAAATTGAGCACCGCCGTTCCCAATCTCGTTCTCGCTGCCTCAACACGCATCACGACCGCCGTCACCAGCGACACCTACGGCAGCGCGCCGCCGGTCGCAAAAACCAGATTCAGCAAAATCCGTCGCTGCCCAGCGTTGGCCCCGCCGCGCCTCGCGGCCTCCATTGTCGGTAAAACCAGTTGGGTGCTGCCGCCAATCGAGCTCGTCGGTCGTGGAAAAGCCCTCAGCGGCCCAACACGCCTCGCGGTAAAGGAAGTTGCTGCCGTCGGCAACGGTTCGAAGCCCCTCCTGCGGCCACCTGCGCGCTCTGTCCTTGCCTTCATTAGCTCGACGGAAATCACCGTCTAGGGTTCCGTGCGACCCTCCACCTGCTGCAGGTCACCGAAAATCGCCGCCTAGGGCTGTGCGATTGGGCGAAATTTGGTACGCAAAACCCTCCTCCGGCCGCTGCTTGTTGCGAAATCGGACCGCACCTAGGGTTTTCTCGTCGTCGCGGTCGCCTCCATGTATGAAACTACCTCCAGGCCACCGCTGCTCGCAAACTCGGGGCTGACCTGTGGTTTCGTCTCCTCGCCATGGTGGTCGATGTGCCAATGGGTTAGCCGACCAGGTAAAGTCACCATCCTTGATGCCGTTCAGAGGTGGTGGGGATCGCTGTCGGGGCGCCCCGACATGGTTGCGTCCCCCACAGCCGCCTCTGTCTCCCCCGCGAAAGCCACGGCCCACAGCCCCTTCGCGGTTCGTCTGCAATTCCGAAACAATCACGTTGTTAAGCGTCAAATGCACATCTTCGATCCCCGTCGAAAGATCGGCAAACCAATCCGTGAAACGCACGTCCAATTGTTCAAATCGGTAGTCGATCTGTTGAAACCGATCGTTGAAGGTTGCGTCACGTCGTTCGTCTACGGCATCTTCTCGTCCCGACGACATCGCGAATCGTACTGACTGCTGATACCAACTGATGTAGGGAAGCGTACGAATGAGAAAGATAAACAACCGAGATACTCTCTCGATAAAACTCACAATCTCATTTTTCATTCAATAATCAACTAATGAAAATAAACTAGAGGGAATCCTTTATATAAGACCCCTAACCCTAGACCTAACTTGTCCAACAAGACAAGAGCTCTTATTAAATATTAAACAAGTCATAACTTATTCTCTAAGATATCTAATAATAATAATAATAATAATAATAATAATAATAATAATAATAGATATGTCTACACCAAAGAGATATATGCAAGTTTTTTTTTTTAGCACTTTTATGTTCCATACGCATTTTGGAAGAGTTATATAGGCAAATCTTGTTATTTTTTTTTAACAGTTTTCAAGTTTCTATAATCCTTTTCTTAAATATTAACACTGTAAAATTGGGCACCTGGTTAAATATTCATTAAATACTAATAGAATTTGATTATTTAAGTCTGACAAAATATATGATTCGAGCACAAATTTTTATGTGAGGCTGGTGAATTGTTAGGTCGATCAACTATCACACTCAGTGAACAAAAGTGTATACGTATATCAATAAATGTCATAGAATGCTAACATAATAGTTAGGTTAGTCTAACACAAGAATTAATGTTGATCGTATAGTATTAAACCTAAATATACTTACAAAATTGGTCAAGTGTTCATTGGATATGGTTATCACAAAAATTCCCAATTAACGAACACAGAGGTAACTAGGACATATGAATATATCCCTAACTACATTCCTCTTCTTGTAAGTTGTATCAAGTAATGCAATATAATTGTATAAAACATATTATATTGACCAAATAATTCAACCCAATACTATCCATAAAAATCCAGTCAAACACCATCCAGAAAAACAAACAAGTCCCTTGAATACCAAAGGCCACCAGCTTAGAGGATGACATTACCCTGAATCTTTGGGATTTTTTTTTTTTTTTTTTTTTTTTTANTCAAGAATCTTTGGGATTTGCATAGCACACAATCTTTTTAGTTTTGGACTTAAGTAGCCATATCATTAGCCATTAAACTTAATTATTTTAGGGTAATTCATAAACCTTAGCAAGACCAAAATATGAACCTTAGGTAGACGAAGTTCTGGCCAATTAAAACTATAGTCATAGTTTAATTTCTGTGATTGAAACTTGAAAGTATCTGCTGACTAGTAAAAGATTCTCATTTAAGGATCGATGACCAATAATTTAATTCTTGTTAGTTAAATGATTAATTATCTTCCAAGAATAAATATGCTTATAAAATCAGCTGAAACTCGTGTGGCTGTGCGCGCATGTGGTTGAATTACTCTGCTCATCAGTAAGCTAATTCATAAATAATAGATAATAATATTATTATAAGAGTCTCATCAGTAAGCTAATTCATAAATAATAGATAATAATATTATTATAAGAGTCTTCAGTCGTGAGCCATGACAAAATCTAGTCATGCCAGCAACTTGACACCAATGTCACAATTTAAAAGTATAGAAAAAAAAACATCATAAATTACAATTGTAGATGGAGATCATTCAACTACTCGTGCAATTTTCTTGAAATAATGTACATAAAATCTTAGTTCACAGATAATAGAAGATTTTTAATTGATTAATTGATCAATTAATATTTAAATTAGTAACAAGTTCAATAAACTAATTACTGTAACATAACTACAAACTAAAGATCGCCCTCTTCCTATTCTCTTCTTCGATATGGAAACAAAATCAAAGGTTCATTCTTTTCTTTCTTGTTTTTCAGTTCCTATCGAGAGCAACATGGCTTAATAAACAAAAAATAGAAACTTGTAGTGCAGCCATTTGAGTTTTTTCTTTTCTTAATATAAATAGAAAAATTTCAAAACTAGACGCATTATTCGAAAACTCGATGTTTAGGGAATATCCAATTGAGGCGAGGATTGTGAGTTGGCCACATTCTGTGACCGGCTTTTACAAGAGTCATCCGCTTGTGAAGCCAAGTAGTCGAGCGTGGTCGCCGCATCACTTATGGCGGGCTGTGCACTCGCTTGCTCTTGAAGGCACATCGAGGCAATGACAACCGCGTGGCGAAGGCTCTTCACCGAGAAATTCACTTCGAACAGTGGGTCACCCATCTTCAAAAAGTTCTTCCGGTCCTTTATCAATGGCGGTGACTGCACGAAAATTTATGGTTACTAACACTTACACTAATCGACCAACGAAAGTTGACATGTGTCAACACATGATAGGTCCATCAAGGCTGTAAGATTAGAGAAATAGAGGAAGAGGGTGCGATCTCACGCAAATGAAGCACACCATAAGATGGTGATCCTAGGTGCAACAAAGAAAAGTCCATCCCAAAACCAATTGGTGATGGGAGGAGTAGGCCACTAGGCATATAAGTTAGGCCCAATTTTCCTATTGAATCAATGTGTGACAACTCACAAGTGACACTCCAACAAAGACGAGCGAAAAATGCGATTATCACATCAAATAATAATATGAATAATAATAATAATAATAAACAGAATCTCAAATATTCAATATTTACACTCACCCACACGACAAGATTCTGCTCGCCGGGCTTTTTGCTAAAGTCGATGGCCTTGCGGCCCGTGATGAGCTCAAGCAGCCACTCCAAAGCTGTAGATATCCGACTTCAAAGTAAGTTTGCCACTCATGGCATACTCGGGCGCACAGTATCCGTATGTCCCCATCACTCGGTTCGGCACATGGCTATTGTCCCCAACGGGCCCAAGCTTGGCCAGCCCAAAATCCGAGAGCTTCATATTATACTCATTGTCCAAAAGTATGTTAGACGCCTTCAGATCACGGTAAATCACAGATGGGCTGGGCTTACAATGCAGGTACTCAAGCCCACGGGCTGTTGTCGTATCATCCCAAGATCATACTCATAATTGAGAGAAAAATAAGTTTCTATTACTCACAAGAATAAAAACAAGAGATTTAGAAACTCTAAAAAAACTCTCAACCCTCCACAACTCTACTTGGTTGTCTTTCAACACTCTCAAGGTTGATTGATCACACTCTAGGATGGTTTGAATGAATGAAATGAGGACTCTATTTATAGGTACAAGAAAGCACACCATTATTAACAAAATGGTGTGAAATGAGAAGGTTTGGTGGAAGGTGGAGGCTAGCCGTCTTCTTCATTGGTGTGCTGCAGCTATTCTTCATTGGTGTGCCTTCCTGCTGCATGGAACTATCAATTCTCTCCTTTCCATGCAAGTTCTGAACAAGCATTCCTACTATGTCATTGCATAGCTTAAGCTTATCCAGTGTAACCACTTTTGTTAACATATCTGATGGATTATCCTTCATATTGATCTTCACTAGTTTCAACAACTGTTGATCAATCTTCTCGCGTATCCAGTGATACCGAACATCAATATGCTTTGTGCGGGCATGTACATAGAGTTCTTGCTCAAGTCAATAGCACTTTGACTATCACAATATACCTTATACTCTTTCTGCTTAATCCCAATTTCATGGAGATAGCGTTTTAGCCACAACATTTCTTTACCAGCTTCAGCGGCAATAATATATTCAGCGACAACACACTTCTGCAATCTTGATTGCCAAGAAATGGTTCCCCCTGCAAAAGTATAGACATAACCCGAAGTAGACTTTCGACAATCAATATCTCCGGCCATATCAGCATCAGTATATCCTTCCAAGATTGGATCAGCTCCTCCGTAACAAAGACATAACTTAGAAATACCCTTCAAGTATCTAAGAATCCATTTAACTGCCTCCCAATGCTCCTTCCCGGGGCTAGAAAGAAAACGACTCACTACACCCACTGCATGAGAAATATCTGGCCTTTTACATACCATTGCATACATCAGACTTCTAACTGCTGAAGAGTATGGCACTGCAGACATCTCCCCTACCTCTTCCTTGGATGTCGGACATGATCTTTTGCTCAACTTGAGATGATTCGCAAGTGGAATACCGATTGGTTTGGCATCACTCATATTAAATCTTTCAAGTACTCGTTCAATGTACTTCTTTTGAGAAAGCCATAACTTGTCGTTCTCTCGGTCTCGAGTAATCTGCATCCCAAGAATTTGTTGAGCCTTTCTTAAATCTTTCATATCAAAAGACTTGGAAAGTTCTTTCTTCAGCTGACTTATCTTCTCTGCATCATTCCCAACGATCAACATGTCGTCGACGTACAGTAGAAGAACTATGAAAACTCCGTTTGAGTATCTCTTGATGTAAACACACTCATCTGCAGTAGTCTTCTTGTAACCTTGACTCTGCATGCATGAGTCAAACTTCTTATTCCACTGCCTTGGTGTCTGCTTCAGACCATACAAGCTTTTAGATAGCTTGCACACGAGGTTCTCACTTGAAACCTCAAAACCTTCTGGCTACTGCATATAGATTTCTTCTTTCAAATCTCCGTGAAGAAAAGTTGTCTTCACATCCATATGTTGCAGCTCCAAATTCATACTTGCTGCCAAGCCAAATATGACTCGAATTGAGGTCATCTTGACAACTGGTGCAAAGATCTCGTCAAAATCAATCCCTTTCTTCTGTTGAAAGCCTTTGACAACTAATCAAGCTTTGTGTTTCACCACTTGTCCATTTGCATCTTTCTTCAGATTGAACACCCATTTGTTTTTCAAAGCCCTTTTCACTTCTGGAAGTTTAACAATCTCATAAGTTTGATTTTTCTGCAGAGAATCTAACTCTTCCTACATCGCAATCATCCATTTTTCTTTATCCTTATGAGATATGGCTTCTTGAAAACTCTCTGGTTCTCCATCTTCTGTCAATAGAAGGTATTCAGATGATGAGTACCTTTTTGATGGTATATGATCTCGTTCAGATCTATGAGTGGGTAGAGCCATCTAAGAAGAACTTCCAACGTTGGTGTCTGGTAAATGGGTTGTGGCTCTCATTGCTCTGGCAAGATGAGTTGTTGCTCCCCTTGCTCTGCATTCTCGTCTGTCTCTTCCTCTTCTTCTGGTACATTATCTTCATTGTTTCTCCAGAACAATTCTGGTGCTTTATCTGAAACTTGAGCACCCACATTTGACTTTTGAGACATCTTGGGTTTTTTCATGTCTTCTATTATCAAATTTTCTTGGAACACAACGTCCCTACTTCTGATCACCTTTTTCTCCTTTGGATCCCAAAATCTGTATCCAAACTCTTCATCTCCATAACCAATGAAAATGCATGGGATGACCTCGCATCGAGCTTCTTTCTAAGCTCTTTGGATACATTTGCATATGCTACACAACCAAATACTCTTAGATGTGAGTATGTTGGATCCTTACCAGTCCATATTCTCTCTGGAACTTCAAAATTTAATGGAACTGAAGGTGATCGGTTGATTAGATAACATGCGGTCTTGACAGCTTCTCCACAAAATGGCTTCGGTAATTTAGCTATATTCATCATGCTTCGGACATGCTCCATGAGAGTCCGATTCATTCTTTCAGCAACGCCGTTGTGTTGAGGGGTATGTGATACTGACTTCTCATGTCGAATGTCATATGTCCTGCAATATGCATTGAACTCCTTGGAAGTATAAGATCGGAATATTTCAACTTCTTTCCTGTTTCACGTTCCACCATGACGTGAAATGACTTGAAGTACTCGAACACCTGGTCCTTTGTATTCAGGAAATATACCCACACCTTTCGAGAAGCATCATCAATGAAAGTCAGAAAATATCTGCTTCCACCAAGTGATTCAACCTCCATGGTACCGCAAACATCAGAGTGTACCAAGCTTAACAACTCTGACCTCTTTGTTGAATTTGCATTAAATGAGACTCTATGCTGCTTGCCGAACAGGCAGTGACTGCAGGAACTCAACGCAGCACTCTTATCAACCTTGATAAGATCCTTCTTCATCAGGGTAGTCAACCCTTTCTCACTCATATGGCCAAGTCTCTGGTGCCATAGATCTTGGGAAACCTCCTCTACAACATTGAGACTTTCTGTACTGATCTTCAAATGTGTTTTGTACAGCGTCCCACAAACATGTCCTCGGGCAATTTTTAGAATACCCTTTGACAACATCCATGTGTCTGCACCAAAGTGATTTTCATATCCTAGAGCCACCACTGACAAAAGATTCAGTTTAAGATCCGGCACATGTCTAACATCCTTCAGTAGGATTGTACTCCTGGTTCCTGTCGTTGCCTGGATATCACCAATTCCGGTAATTTCAGAGGAACTAGAATTTTCCATCTTCACTGATCCAAAGTCTCCAACTTGGTATGTTGTGAAGTATTTCCTGTTGGGAGTAACGTGATAGGATACTGCAGTATCTACCACCCATTCCATGTCTTCTCTTGAGAAATGAAGGCATGTCTTACCATGAGTAGAGCAATATGCTACCTCACCTGAGACAGTGATGAGAGTTTCACCACCCTTGCCCTTGTTCTTCTGCTGAGAACTATTCTTTGGCTGAGAATTGCTCTTGCCTTGCTCCTCGAGCCATTTATAGCAATTCTTCTTCATATGATCTTCTAGACCACAATGATAACACACATGTGATCTCCGATCATCTGATTGCCTCCCCATGCTTCTACCCCTGCTTTTTCCTCTATCGCTTCTTTGTTGCTTGCCTTGTGTTCTTCCTCGATTCTCCATTATAAGGGCATGGGTTGTTAGTGTTATATACTGAAAGCTTGGCTTTGCATGATATTATACATTTACCCTTTATGAATGAGAATCATGTTAGATTAAACAAGTTCTACGTTCTGTTGTTCTGCACTTAGATAGGGTGGGTCGTCATCGGGCGAACCGAAGATCACTCTATCAGTCACTTGCGAACAAGAATAGTTGTTCACAACCTAGATGGACATGAACACCCCATCCGAACGGTTGTAGTGTCAACTGTACAGTTTGTCTTGACTGATTAGTTGCACTAGTACATTTATGTATTGAACAGGATCCCAGAGAGGAGAAGTTCATTTTATACTGATCGTCGTAAATGAACTAGGCCTCGGTTAATTACTGCGTTCTCTTAACCCGTAAGATATTAAACAGGCAGATATATATAATATATATTACTTTGATTCACATGGGTGAGGTTCAGTTCGCTGGATTAATATTCCTACTGTTTTGGGTAATATTATTATATATAGGATGTGCTGTTAGGATATTTACGGTCACCATGTGCGTTAGTTTGATGATGTCCCCGGAGTGAGTTCATGAAGGATTGTTATGCTAAACCCTGCAGGTGGATTAAATTCCGGCATAATAAGAATGTGATGAACGAGCGCTAGCTTCGGTGAAATAATAATAAATTAATTAATTCTTGATTGTCAGTAATCGAATTAATTAATGGACATTATATCTTAAACGTGGGGAGGTAAATCGAGTAATTATTATTGGAGTCTCAAATGTAATTTGGGCTAGGGAAAGGGAGTGCAATAATATAATGTTGGTGGCCCATTAATATTATTTAATTAATTAGAGGAGTGGGTTTGGCCCACAGTTAGTCTAATTAATTAAGGAGCCCTTTTCCTAATCTCCTTAGGGTCCCTACTGTAGCTCTATATATACATCATTAAGCTCATGAGAAGAGAATAGAATTCATTCTCACGTGAAACACGCCTCTCTCTCTAGATCTCATTCGAGCTTTATCTTCTTCTTGTTGCTCCACTGGTACAAGTTGAAGAAGGGTGTATTGAGTAATACAGTAGAAGATCTGTAGGTAAACCGAGACGAAATTGATTTTGACCTACAGAACTAACCGGAAGTCCGATTGAGACGTACAGTATACCCAGACGACCGTCTCGACGAGAGCTTTCCATCGCCGCCGACGTCGCCGGAATCCGACGCCGCACGCGCCCTCACGCGCCGCCGGAAGGTGTCTGGCAGCAAAATTTCGTTTTGATCTGTTTGCATCCGTTTGATCCAGTTTTGATCTGATCTTGTTCGTGCAACCCAAGACGCGTGTTGCGGTCAATCAATTGCGGTCAACCGTTCGTGGTCAACCAGATCTACATAAATTTTAAGCCGTAAGTTCTCTACGTCAAACCTTTAGATCCGCTGCGCATAGGTTTACGTTTGCTATTGAATTCGTGATTTGTACATAACGAGATCCTCACAGATCCCAACAAGTGGTATCAGAGCACTTGGTTAATTCGTTTTGTACAAAGTTCGAATTTTTACGGCTTTATTTGACAAGATGTGTTCAAACGCAGCCATATATTGGATTATATTTGCATAACTCGGTTTTGCAGGAAAATAGTTAATCCACTATTATGGCCGATTATGTGTTTGATGAATGTTGTTGAATGTGATGTATGGTTTTAAATTTGTTTTTAAAGCCTCGGGCATGTCGAGGAATTTATGGATGAATGTTTGTAATAATTATTCGCCCGGGGGTTGACCGGATAGATTTAATTATTTGTTTAGAAAACATGTACATCCATTCGTTGGATCTAGGATCGAATTATGTAATTTTGTAAATTATATTTTTCGTGTTGTGATCGTGTGTTGATAACCGGGAGATCACAAGAGATCAACGAGCCTCGAAGAATAAAAAAAAAAAAAGGGAAACGGCGCGTTTTTCCGACCACTGGCGGCGGCGGCCGGCGGCCGGGCGGCAGCCAGGCGGCAGTCGGCGGTTGGCTGCAGGAGGTGGAGAGGTTTTGCCTTCTTGTCCAAGCAGTACAAGATCAACCAGGATTCTACTGCTTAAAGGAGTTCCAGTTGAACAGGGAAAAGAACTGTCACAGTTTCCTTGTTTAAGGAGACTCAATATTTAATGGCCATAATAGTGGATTTATTTATTTATTTAATTAAATTTATTATGCCATTAAATTATTATTTATGCATGTTAATTAATTATGTTCTTGCATGGGATTAATTTAGTATTGCTAGATTAATTATGCATGTTAATTAATTATGTAATGCATAGAATTAATTTAGAATTGTGTCAATAAATTATGCATGTAATTAATTATTGCACTGGCATGGATTAATTTAGAATTGCATAAATTATTGAACATGTTAATTAATTATTGCATTGACATAGATTAATTTAGAATTGCATGAATTAATATGCATGTTAATTAATTATTGCATTAACATAGATTAATTTGGAATTGTATAAATAGTTAAAAATCCTCATTAAATTATACTAAGTTTGAGAAGGGATTTTAAATTAAAGTTAATTGTAAAATTCCTAAGGCCTCCATTTCTAATTTGTCGGTAAATCAATTAATTGCGGTTATGGGCTCCCCCTCGGGTGACATTGCTAAAATTAATTGTAGGAAATTACCAGGACAAATTTCTAAAAGTAGACGGTTAGAGGAAATCTTATGAGAGCGTACGGGCTTCCCCTCGGATGACGTATAATCAAATTTGACGACCTTAGGACCGAGAAATGGGATTCACTTAGAATGCGATTAAATTTATTAACCCCCCTCGGGGTCCCTGAATTCTATTGCATGGCCAAATGGAGACCGACTATTAATTTCGTTCGTCATGAATTTGGTTTTGACTTATGGAAATTAATGGGCCTTAGAAAAGCCCTTCTCTTACAAAATGCGAGTTTGTAGGGCGACCCTCGTAGCATGCATTCTCACAAGGTGTAATAGATGTCGGTGGATTTAAGTTAATGTTGTTTTGAGGATATCAATATTAACAGTTAAATTCAAAAGTGTTTAATCTGTAAAATTTATTTGCATGATTCTCAGGATATTCATCATGTCGTTCAATCCGTTGTCTGTCATTCTAAAAGAAAATCAGCTTACTGGTCCTAATTACATTGATTGGAAGAGGAACTTAGACATAGTGTTGACTGCTGAGGGTTATAAGTTTGCTATCACTGATGCTTGCCCGGCGGTGCCGGCGGCTGATGCTCCTGAGCAGGAGAAAGAGGAGTATGCTCGGTGGAAGAAGGCTGATGAGATGGCGAAGTGTTACATTCTGGCTTCTATGTCGAATGTTCTTCAACATCAGCATCAGTCTAAGGACACTGCAGCAGATATACTTCTCAATCTCAGGGATCTGTTCGGACATCAGTCTAGGGCTGCTAGGCAAGAGGCTTTGAGTGCTCTGATGAGTACGCGCATGGCCGAGGGCACACCCGTAAGGGAGCATGCTCTCAGGGTTATGGCGCAGCTCAATGAGCTTGAGGTTATGGGAGGTTATATTGACGGGGAAACCCAGGTTGATATTATGCTCCAATCTCTGCCGAAGAGCTTTGATCAGTTCCGGTTGAACTACAACATGCACAAGATGCATATGGCTCTTCCAGAACTGCTTGCAGAGCTACAGTCGGCGGAGGCCTTATTCACTCAAGCACCTCGGGTGCTAGTCGCCGAGCAGGCTGGACCTTCCAGGCCTCACAAGGGCAGGAAGAGAAAGAAGTCTGCAGGAAAGGTGAAGGCACAGGATGCTCCGGTTTACCCACGACCGACCCCTCAGGCTGTGGCAAAGAAACCGAAAGGAAGATGCCACAAGTGCAATAAGTCAGGACACTGGAAGGTCGATTGCCCTCTCCTCAAGAAAGGTAACTCTCTCGTTAATGTCGTAGAAACATGTTTAGCGGTTGTATCTACCAGAACCTGGTGTGTAGATACTGGAGCCACTGATCATGTCTGCAATTCTTTGCAGGGGTTCCAGGAAACCAAGCGACTTAGGGAGGGAGAGATCACCGTCTACATGGGCAATGCTACGAAAGTGGCGGCTGTTGCAGTGGGAGACGTTACTTTATCGTTCGATAGTAGTAGTTTGGTTTTGAGAAATTGCCTTTATGTTCCTAGTTTTAGAAAGAACCTTGTTTCAGTTTCTAAACTCGTTATGGATGGTTTTTCAGTTTCGTTTGATGACATGGTTATTATTCGTTTTGAAAATCGTTTCATATGTTGTGGTTCATTAGTTGGCAATTTATATGTTCTCAAACCGAACTCTCCCACAGTGCAACATAATGAATTGAATAATGTCATAACTACATCTAATAAGAGGAAGGAGTCTTCGCAGATGAATCAAGCATATCTGTGGCACCTTAGACTTGGACACATCAACCTTAGGAGGATTCAAAAGTTAGTGGCCAGTGGACATCTCGGTCCATTGGAAGAGCACTATCCAACTTGCGAATCATGCCTAGAAGGTAAGATGGCCAAGAGGCCGTTTACGGCAAAGGGGTATAGGAGCCAAGAAGTGCTAGGATTGATTCATTCTGATTTGTGTGGTCCTATGTCGATCCAGGCTAGAGGAGGTTTCGAGTACTATGTGTCTTTCATAGATGATTACTCGAGATTTGGGTACGTTTATCTGTTGCACCGCAAGTCCGAATGCTTTGAGAAATTCAAGGAGTATCGGGCAGTTGTGGAGAAGCTTCATGGTAAATGTATCAAGTCACTTCGTTCTGATCGAGGTGGCGAATACCTTTTTGGAGAGTTCAGGACATACTTATCGGAAGCTGGGATTGAATCCCAACTGACTGCACCCGGCACGCCCCAGCAGAACGGGGTTGCAGAGCGAAGAAATAGGACACTTATGGAGATGGTTAGATCTATGATGAGTTATTCGAGGTTACCAGATTCGTTTTGGGGAATGGCGCTGGAAACAGCATCGTACATTCTGAACTTGGTTCCATCGAAGTCAGTTGATACTACTCCTTACGAATTGTGGAAAGGGCGTAGGCCAGGCTTTTCACATATTCGGGTATGGGGTAGTCCTGCACACGTGTTAGTGCAGGAACCTGGCAAGTTGGAGAAACGTTCGGAAGCACGAGTTTTCGTAGGCTATCCCAAGGAAACGAAAGGTGGATTATTTTATAGTCCCGGGGATCAGAAGGTGATCGTTTCGACGAACGCTAGATTCTTGGAAGAAGACTATATTATGAATCATAAGCCCGCGAGTAGACTAGTCTTAGAGGAGTTAAGGGGTGAAAGCGATGGTTCCCCACCGAGTGCGCAAGTAGATACATCACATAATACTGCAACACGACACACTGAGAGTGTACCAGTGCAGACAGTGCCTCGTCGCAGTGGGAGGGTTTCTCATTTACCCGACCGATGGATAGGTCTTGGAGAGTCGTCAGACTCAGTTCCAGGAGGCCTAGAATCGGACCCAAGAACTTACGATGAGGCACTCCAAGATAAAGATGCAGATTCATGGAATGTTGCAATGAAAGCTGAAATGGGGTCAATGGACTCCAATCAGGTCTGGGATCTTGTAGAACTACCCGATGGGGTACGACCCATTGGATGTAAGTGGATCTATAAGAGAAAGAGAGGATTGGATGGGAAGGTGCAAACCTTTAAAGCTAGGCTTGTTGCGAAAGGTTATACCCAGATCGAGGGTATTGATTATGATGAGACCTTTTCGCCAGTAGCTATGCTTAAGTCCATTCGGATTCTCTTGGCTGTAGCCGCTCATATGGACTATGAGGTCTGGCAGATGGATGTCAAGACAGCTTTCCTTAATGGGAACCTGCAAGAAGACATCTATATGCAGCAACCAGAGGGATTCATTGCTGAAGGTCGTGAGCATCTAGTGTGTAAGCTTAATCGGTCTATTTATGGACTGAAGCAAGCTTCGAGATCTTGGAACATCCGTTTTGATGAGGTGATCCAGTCGTACGGGTTCACTCAATGTCCGGATGAGCATTGTGTTTACAAGAAAATCAGTGGGAGCGTGGTGGTGTTTCTTGTGCTTTACGTAGATGACATACTGCTTATTGGAAACAGTAAGAAGGAGTTATCAGACGTAAAGGTGTGGTTGTCTAAGCAGTTTGATATGAAGGACTTAGGTGAAGCAGGACACATTCTTGGTATTAGGCTCATTAGAGATCGTAAGAAGAGAATGTTGTGCTTATCCCAGTCTTCATACATAGATACTGTCTTGGCCAGATTCAGCATGCAGGATTCCAAGAAAGGTATGTTACCTTTCAGACATGGAATACCTCTATCTAAGGAGATGTCTCCTAAGACGTCTAAGGAGATAGAGGAGATGAAGACAGTTCCTTATGCTTCGGCAGTAGGAAGTCTCATGTATGCAATGCTATGCACAAGGCCGGATATTAGCTACGCCGTTGGCATGGTAGCTAGATATCAAAGTAATCCAGGACGGGAACATTGGTCTGCGGTGAAGCATATACTCAAGTACCTGAGAAGGACTAAGGAGTACATGTTAGTTTACCGTGCAGGCAGCTTGTTACCTCTGGGTTACAGTGATTCCGATTTCCAGTCAGATAAGGATGAAAGTAAGTCAACCTCAGGTTATGTGTTTACCTTGGGAAGTGGAGCCATTTCATGGAGGAGTGCTAAGCAGAAATGCGTGGCAGACTCCACCATGGAAGCCGAGTACATAGCAGCCTCAGAGGCAGCGAAAGAGGCAGTTTGGCTCAGGAACTTCTTAGTGGACTTAGAGGTTATACCGAGTTTGCCACGTGGTATCACCGTGTACTGTGATAACAGTGGAGCAGTAGCGAACTCAAAAGAACCTCGAGCCCACAGGGCAAGCAAACACATAGAGCGCAAATACCATCTGATTCGGGATATCGTTGGTAGAGGAGACGTTGATGTTGCCAAGATTGCATCAGAGGATGCATGGCAATAGGATCGACATAGGTCTTTTAGAATAACGGATTGATAGGACTATACTGTAAAAGCGAAAGCTTTAAGTATAAGTGGGAGATTGTTAGTGTTATATACTGAAAGCTTGGCTTTGCATGTTATTACACATTTACCCTTTATGAATGAGAATCATGTTAGATTAAACAAGTTCTACGTTCTGTTGTTCTGCACTTAGATAGGGTGGGTCGTCATCGGGCGAACCGAAGATCACTCTATCAGTCACTTGCGAACAAGAATAGTTGTTCACAACCTAGATGGACATGAACACCCCATCCGAACGGTTGTAGTGTCAACTGTACAGTTTGTCTTGACTGATTAGTTGCACTAGTACATTTATGTATTGAACAGGATCCCAGAGAGGAGAAGTTCATTTTATACTGATCGTCGTAAATGAACTAGGCCTCGGTTAATTACTGCGTTCTCTTAACCCGTAAGATATTAAACAGGCAGATATATATAATATATATTACTTTGATTCACATGGGTGAGGTTCAGTTCGCTGGATTAATATTCCTACTGTTTTGGGTAATATTATTATATATAGGATGTGCTGTTAGGATATTTACGGTCACCATGTGCGTTAGTTTGATGATGTCCCCGGAGTGAGTTCATGAAGGATTGTTATGCTAAACCCTGCAGGTGGATTAAATTCCGGCATAATAAGAATGTGATGAACGAGCGCTAGCTTCGGTGAAATAATAATAAATTAATTAATTCTTGATTGTCAGTAATCGAATTAATTAATGGACATTATATCTTAAACGTGGGGAGGTAAATCGAGTAATTATTATTGGAGTCTCAAATGTAATTTGGGCTAGGGAAAGGGAGTGCAATAATATAATGTTGGTGGCCCATTAATATTATTTAATTAATTAGAGGAGTGGGTTTGGCCCACAGTTAGTCTAATTAATTAAGGAGCCCTTTTCCTAATCTCCTTAGGGTCCCTACTGTAGCTCTATATATACATCATTAAGCTCATGAGAAGAGAATAGAATTCATTCTCACGTGAAACACGCCTCTCTCTCTAGATCTCATTCGAGCTTTATCTTCTTCTTGTTGCTCCACTGGTACAAGTTGAAGAAGGGTGTATTGAGTAATACAGTAGAAGATCTGTAGGTAAACCGAGACGAAATTGATTTTGACCTACAGAACTAACCGGAAGTCCGATTGAGACGTACAGTATACCCAGACGACCGTCTCGACGAGAGCTTTCCATCGCCGCCGACGTCGCCGGAATCCGACGCCGCACGCGCCCTCACGCGCCGCCGGAAGGTGTCTGGCAGCAAAATTTCGTTTTGATCTGTTTGCATCCGTTTGATCCAGTTTTGATCTGATCTTGTTCGTGCAACCCAAGACGCGTGTTGCGGTCAATCAATTGCGGTCAACCGTTCGTGGTCAACCAGATCTACATAAATTTTAAGCCGTAAGTTCTCTACGTCAAACCTTTAGATCCGCTGCGCATAGGTTTACGTTTGCTATTGAATTCGTGATTTGTACATAACGAGATCCTCACAGATCCCAACAAGGGTCTCATCTGTGCCCATGTCTTTCCTTCTTGCCTCTTCATTGAATAAGGCATCATTGACAACAGACATGGAAAGTTTGCCATTTGAGGCTGAATTGCTGAGAGTAACAACGAGTGTTTCCCAGCTATTAGAAAGGTAACCAAGAAGTAGCAGAGATTGCATTTCATCTCCAAGTGGCATCTCCACATAAGATAGCTGATTTACCAGGCTCTGGAACTCACTGGTATGCTCGGCAATAGAAGTTCCACTTTTCAACTTCATATTGACTAAGCGCCTCATCAATAAGGCCTTATTCCGAGCGGTCTTGGCCTGGCACATGTCCTCTAGCTTCTTCCAAAGGTCATATGCATCAATTTCTTGTGCAACATGATGGACGACACTATGATCTATCCATTGTCAGATTTGACCAATAGTTTTTCTATTGATTTTCTTCCATTCTAATGCCTTGGACGGGTCAGGGTTAATACCCTTCAGCTCTATTGGGTCAAAGAGCTCTTTACAGCTGAGGAAATCTTCTATTCGAGGTTTTCAAAGCGTATAAATGGTAGCCGTGAGCATAATCATAGCTCCAGAAGATGAAGTTGACTCTTCCATGGCCATTTTACACCTTCAATGCTCTGTTTAGGACAAATCGGAGCTGTATTTTGAAAAATAGACAGCACCGTTGCGTCCAGAACAGTCGAAAATGGGGGAGGGGGCTCTTTTATCCGGTGATGATGTGGCAGTCAACGGATGACGTGGCAGTTGACTGGGCTGATGTGCAGTTGACTGGGACTGCTGACGTGACAGTGACTGGACCCTCTTTGTTGGCGTGTCAGGTGACTGGACTACTGACGTGTCAGATGACTGGAGTGCTTATTTGGCAGGTGACTGGGCGTTCCTCGCTGACGTGGCGATGACGTGTCAGATGATGTGGCGACGCGTCATCATCTTCTTCCTCAGATTTTTTTTTTTTTTTTTTTTTTTTTTTTTTTTTTTCAGAACTTCAGAAGGCTATTCCGGACAGCTCCGATGTCCGTTTTTCGTCCGTAAATTACCGCCGTGACCGTCTCGACGAGACGAATCTAATAGTGTCCTCGGAATTGAATTTGAGCACAACTCAGAAACTCAAAATTTCTACAGAATCTCAAAAAATTTCAAAATTAAGCTCGAAAGCTTCAAACCAAGCTCTGATACCACTTGTTGTGGTATCATCCCAAGATCATACTCATAATTGAGAGAATAATAAGTTTCTATTACTCACAAGAATAAAAACAAGAGATTTAAAAACTCTAAAAAAAACTTCCAAACTCTACTTGGTTGTGTTTCAACAATCTCAAGGTTGATTGATCACACTCTAGGATGATTTGAATGAATGAAATGAGGACTCTATGTATAGATACAAGAAAGCACACCATTATTGACAAAATGGTGTGAAATGAGAAGGTTTGGTGGAAGGTGGAGGGCTAGCCGTCTTCTTCATTGGTGTGCTGCAGTTATTCTTCATTGGTGTGCCTTCCTGCTGCATGGAACTATCACGGGCTGCACCTGCCGCAATCTTAAGCCTCGTGCTCTAACTCAACGGCTTCTGGCCGGCCTCTAAATCTGAATATTTATGTTAACCAAAAAACTGCAAACAGAGGATTTGCAATCATGATCATAATATTTATGTAAAATTTACCAAACAAGTGATTTTCAAGGCTGCCCATAGGCATGAACTCATAAACGAGCAGCCTCTGGTTGCCATCCGTGTAGTAGCCGATCAAGTTGACGAGGTTTGGGTGGTGGAGAAGGCTAAGCATGAGAACTTCCACTATGAATTCATGATTCCCCTGAAAGCCTTCCAGATTGAGCTGCTTCACTGCAACAATCTAATCACCCGAAAATCAGCTGATTTAAAACGGGCCAAACGGTCCCTGTTCTATGCTTTCGGATAAATTTTTAAAATCAATTGGAAAAAAAATGACCTTCCCGGATTCTAGGTAGCCCTTGTACACGCTACCAAAACTGCCTTCACCAATTAAATTTGCTTCTCGGAAATCCTCAGTGGCCCGAGCAAGTTCCTTTAGCGTGAAGCTGCGGGCCGTGTGGCCTTTTTGTGAATTGTTGTCCTTGCTGCCTTTGCCTCTAATGGAACTTCCACTTTTCGGAATATCATTGAACAAATTTCAGAAGCACGCACAAATAATAACAGTTAGCAGATATAACTTATCACGATAATTTTTTTTTATTTTTTTTAATGAAGAAAGATTCGAACTTTGGTTTCACTAATCTTGCTAACTTACCATTTTTTACGATGCACGTCTTTCGCCTTGCACCGACTGCACGCACGAGGATTGAACGAGCATTATGCCTTCGGATTTGAGATCAGAATCGAATATTTTGTGCAGAAACAATTTTATTTTTGATGAAATGAAATATAATATAAAACCTGATGTTGCAAGGGATTTTAGGGTCATCTCCTCATGGAAACCAATTAGGAGATTATGATTAATTGATTATGGGTCATGCAAGGAAAGCAACTCATCTCTGTTGGTCAACCTTCTTCTTTTTTTCAAGGAGAAAAAAAAAGAAAAGAAAAAATGTATTTTTTTCTTAATTATTATTTTTCCTCGCAAAAAAATTGATCCCCCAAATAACACCAAATACCACAAGACTCAGAACCTTAGGAAGCCATCACAAGAGATCAATAACACAAACAATTAACAATCTCTGGTGGGAGATTGTTAACAACGTGTATTTTGTCTTGTCAAAATGTCAAACCCTAAAATCCCATATAATAAGAAACATAAAAAGCAAAAAAGTGATCCCTTTCTCACCACACTTACAGAAATCCATGCGCAAGAACATAAAATCACCACAAACCTCAAGAGGCAAAAAACAGCCAAACAATTTCACATACTAAAAACAGGATGTCAGAACATAGAACATACTGAACCACTTTCAAATTCAACAATAGAATTTAAAAAGGAAATTTACATACAAGAATTTCTGGGGCATTTTTTGCCAAATACCAATAAATCATTTTTGCTGCCAGGTTTTTAAGTTCATATTTATGTTTTATGAGATGAAAGTGCTACTGTAGCAAAAATTATGATAAAGCTAATTTTTATAAGATGAAAGTTAGGAGCTTTTCATTCGTGTCCATAAATCTATTTAAAAGAAAAGGTGCATAAATTTTACATTACCCGTTGGACTAATTAGTAATTACCCATTTAATACAAATCAAAGCTGCAAAAGAGGAAGAATAGTTCATGCATACCAAAGGGATGTGCAGTTACATTAGTTTTGGTCCGAAATAAGGAAAAAAAAAAAAGGAAATTCTCCATGGATTGATCAATAGAAAGTTACATATTGTAATTGAATACAAATACATTTTGATACTTCAATAAATCATAGGTCCTAAGCAAATTAATAAGATTTTTCCTGCTCCTGCTATCCAAGTTCCTGAGTTCAAGCAAATCTTCAGCTACACCTAAAATAATATCAGATACAAACCTGTACAAGCTGTGCCCTAACCTCCTCCAATCGTATCATACTAAACAAGACGAAATGACCCTTTTCTCGACAAATAAAAAAAAGTAGTATTCAGAGTTGTAATGCTAAATCCGGCTGTTGAGGTGAACCAATTTGTAAGCTACCAGAACTAGGCGAGCCTGCCGGAACTCTCACATTCAGATCAGGAGGCACACTCGAAACTTTACTGTTAATACTGTTATTAATATTGTTATTGTCACGTCTTTGTTGCATGATCTCATGAGAAGACGGTTTACCTTGTGCGTCCATTTGATATCCAGGTGGCAAGCTATTATTCCTAATCCCCACCAACTTAGCTTGCTCCCTAACGACATTATTCATCAACATCGAGTGACTCGATGACAAGTCGCACCCAAATTCTGATTTCACCTTTCCGGAACCTTCCAGAATGGGATTTCCATCAAAACCGTTTACCTTCAAATTTTTCTGAGGTGGAATTTGAGGTCCCCATGAGGGGCCGTTGGGCTTGCTTGATATGGAATTCGCAATGAACGATTTATTATTGGTGTCCACTGAAAAAGACGATGTTCGTGAAGGGACTTCTTTTTCACCAACCCAGCCAGGCCCGTATTGTACTCCGGCAGGTAGAACGGCTTCTATCTTCCTTGATGCAATTTTCCAGGCTACAGGGCCGAGATTTGCTGCGTATCTAGCTAGGCTTCTTGCGTAAGCAAGGGCTTCATGGAGACCTACCTGTAAAGCTCAAAAACGGATATGATTAACGAGATGCAAATTGCAGGAGTTTATTAAAAGATACAGTCATCGTTTTACAGAATTATAAGTAACGGCTTCATTGATAACTACGCTAAGAGCGGCAACAATGATCAAGGGGTATTTTGTAACCTCCAAAGAGGCTAATTTGTTTGTTTGTTTGTTTGTTTGTTTGTTTCTTCTTTAGCACGGAGAATCCCAAGAAAATCATTTCTAAACATCAGTCACTCACTTATTGCCAGTGTGCAAAGGAGTTACCTTGATATCATTTTAAGAAAAATAAATTTACTTTAGCCACATTCTACAAACTTGCCTTGGGGAATTCTACAGCCCATGAGAGAATAGTTAGATGTACAAATTCTTGAAAATGCGTACCGGCACTAATCGCTTCATATTTCCACTAGAATTTGCCAAAACAAGCGGATTGTGGCCTGAAGACAGCAAAAGAGATTGTTTGTAGGTGTCACGCCTGTTTTCATCCACTGTGAAATGTTTTTTCCCATATTTCATGTCAGCTCTCAAAATTGATGCTGCAAGTAACCAAAAAAAAAAGTAAGGTTAAAATTTCTACTGAAGGATAACGATATAACTGTGGAACGACCGAAAGCAATGAATGAGCAAATACCTGGAAATTCATTATGCCAGTCAATCGACCATTCAGAGTGGTTTTCACCATTTCTTGAACCATAAGATGACAACACATATGGATCTGCAGACCTAAGCCTAAATAATGCGGGTCCCTTCCTTAGATTGTAAGAACTGGACCCATTTGCTTTATCTTCTACTTTAGCAAGAGTTGCACCCGAAGAAAGCTCAGTGGCAACACGATCAGCAGGGGATGTTTCAACAGCCTTTTTCTGATTCTTGCTGTTGGGTGGCCTCCCTCTCCGTATGACCTTGGGCTCACCTTCATGTCTAAGATTATCGAAATCTCTCTTTGCAAGGTCTTGTATACTTCGTGCCTGATATAGCCGATTATTCAGAGAAAAAAAAGTTAGGAAGATCAGAGCACTGAAAAATGAAAAAAAAAAAAAAAAGATAAAAGAGAACCAAGGATTTATTATTTGGACCTGGCGATAGTAGACAGTGTCTGCAGAATTATACTGCATGGCATTTGAACATATCAAAAGCACATCGGTCTGAAATCAGAATAGACAGAAAAGTCAGATTAACTACATTGAACAAAATCATGTAGTGGCACAAGGTTGACTCGCATAAAATAGCCAAAAGTAGCACATTCTACATCATCTGAAACATTCACAAAAGTTGAGTAAAAGCAGTACATCATTAACAGAAGCCCCACATTTTACATCAATGTAAACCATGGAGATGATAACATATTAGCTGAATAATGGAGAAAAATATATTTTCACAGCATATGGTTCAACACAATGAATGGATTGTTCTTAGTTGATAACTGATTTTGGCTATTGCTCTCTAAGGAGTTAATATGCAAGCTCCAGGCTCTATGCTATATCTTGAAGAGAAATGCAAGTATAAACAATGTCTTCCACGCCCTTTAACCTTCATTTATTCTTTATCCTTTCTAGTGCAGAACATGATATGAGTATATGGCAATATGTTCACTTCATTGGCCAGTCACTATCTAGTGGAGCATATGTTGCAAGACAAGAGCAGAAGAGGCACGATCAGATGCTCAATGTGTCGAGACCTACTTTCCAGCATATTCACCAATTTTATAATCATTTCTTTTATTCAAAACCCTAACAAAGTAGTTTAACACACTTCTTAGAGGATTCGCGGAGAGCCCTAAAAGTCAAAAGAGAACATGGCTCAAATATTGTACACAATAAAAAATAATCCAAGTCCAAGAGATGCCACAGAGAAACCAAACAATCACTTTAATCCATTTTCAGGAAGGATGTGTTCAAGAAAATATGGAATCAAGGGGGCAAAAGTACGATAAGTAGATACATAATAGTCTTTGTAAAGTACAATAATGCATGGAAAGTGAGCAGAGGTATTATTCAAGTTTCTTAAAAAATCAAAGCATACCAAAAAAACTACAATTAAACCATTTGGTCCATTTCAATTACCATAAATCATACAAAATGAAGACAAACAAGTAATAATTACAGGTTTACAAAAAAAATTCCATGTCATATTGTTCAAAATTAACCTCCAACTCTTCCAAGTTCTTGTAAGCTCCATTGTCGAGTTTCTTTCTCACCGTACCAAAATCCATAGGTTGCTCTATTATATCAAAATAATCAGGTAGCTGCAAGCATAATCCCAAGTCAGCAAAGGAATAAATTATAGCATTTTTATCTTTCTATGAAGATGGCATCACCTCATTTGGATCCACAGGCTCAGAGAAAACACCGTACGTATCCTTTCTGAATCAACACGCACCAAATATTTAAACTAAAAGTTATGGACTGACAATGGGAACCAATATACAAGAGCATCATGCAAAGACATGAAAGAAATCTAAAACAAGTATACAAGAAACACATACTTCTGGAGCCTGTCAAGAATGAATATCAACAACTTTTTTTCTGGCAAAGGAGTTCCGGGACCAGACTCCAAGGGTGACCCTGTCCACATAAAAACAAAATCAGATAACCATTTGGATCAAAACACTAACCAAAATTTTCAAATACATTTCCCAAGAAAATTGCGCTTTTCTTTTATCTTTCATGCTAAACACCAGTAAGGGCTGGGGGTAGACCTTGTACATAATTGTCTATCTCTTTCACAACCTCTTTTTCCTGGAATAAACATTAGTAAGAAAACATGAAACGAACATTCAAAATAAACAAATTACATAAAAACAGTAAAAGAAACAACAGCAACAACAAGCATATATGCAAAAATTACCCCTACTACTAATCAACATACAGGTACAGAAAAGAAAAATCAAAACCTTTTTAAATCCACAATTCATCGCAAACAGATGAGAAATATACACTTGAAGATAGGACGGTCTACATAATTACTGTCCAAATAAAGTTATAACCAAGTGCAAAATAAATTCATTCAAACCCAGATTCGTAAAACACAAAAATAAAATAAAATAGAATCTGTGGTATATTTCTGTAACGCAGTTGACTAAGTCAAAAAATTTAGCACCCAATACTACAGATCTGTTCAGAAACCAGAGCAGCTAAAAAGTAAACAAGATAAAAGGGACAACGCCAATAAATTCGCTTGCTTTTTCGCGCGAAATCCCAAAACCCACTTTCAAAATCTCCTAATTAAACCCCCAAATATTTCGCCACCGCCATAATTCCCAATTGGAAAAATTTACTCTCACCCCCAAAATTTCAAGGAGCTCAAGGCATAAAAGGAAAAACAAGGGAACGAAAAAACGGAAACTTGATTATTCAAAGGTAATCCAAATTCAAACATTTTCCCCCAAATTTCAGAAGAACCACCGAGGGAGGCCCGTACCTGATCCGAACCCCCGTCGTCAGATCCATTATCAGCGCCGTCAACCTTGCGCTTCTTCGCGCACCCCTCTCGATCCTCCAACCCCATCTCCGACTCCGAACCTGAACCCGATCCGGAACCCGAATCCAATTCCCGGCAATGCTGCTGCCTCTTCCCTTCAGCCCTAACACCCTCATCCGACTGAGGGAGGCGAACGACGAGCTTGACCTTCTTCTCCTTCCGTTCGTCGTCATCGTCTCCTCCGTCGAATTCAGGCTGCGGCGGCCAATTGGGATGATTAGGGTTCCGCCGGGTGGATCGGCGGCTGGTGGGGTTGGAGGCGGAGGGTTTGGGAGGGGTGGAGAGAGGGGTACGGTTCTTAGACGGGCGGCCTTTCTTCTTTCTCGTCGTCTCCGGCGTGGCTGCGGCGATTGGTACCTTACCCATTTCCGGTGGGACTGGGAGCCTCGGGCACGAAGAGAGAGAAAGAGAGATGCTTTTTCTTTCTTTTTTGTTCTCTTTTGTTTCTTGTATTGAACTACAGTAAAATGTTGTACTGTTATTTTCCTACACGGTGTCGTTTCGTGTAAATATAAGAGCGTGTACACCTTTTTCTTGCACAGTTTTTTTCCGAAAATATAATTATTAGGCCAATTCATTTTTTTTTACTACGAATAAACATTATGGAAGGATGGATTAAGGAATGATTCTCAACCTGTATTGGTAACGCAAAACACTCCGGCTTGAAATCAGCTTGTCTCTTTCTTCCTCGCCGGTAGAACGCCGCGTTCCTGCACAGAACTCTCACATCGGAGGGGTTTTCCGGTGAAGAGCCTCCGATGCTTAAGTCAGTATGTGTTTGTTCAATTTTCCAAAGTAAAGAATGGATAAATCGTAAGTCACAAGAAAAGACCCACTCCCATATATATAGGAGTGAGATACCTGCCCTAAAAACTGCTCGGCTTTGGCGAACTGTCCTGCCCGTACTGCCCGTCTGTACACACATAGTGTGTGTGTGTGTCAGAGATGTCAGGGGTGGCTTTCGCCACTATCACTCTGCACCAATATATTCTCGCCACGTGTCCCTCTGAGCTGAGGGAGATTATTCCTCTGCGCAGGCCGTTGGGATCTTCCAACGTCATCCACGCGCCTTCTCGCGTTCACGCCACGCTCTAGACTGCTCTTCACCTGTTGAGTGCTCGATCTTCTCCCCTTTGGTCGATCCTCGATCAGTTCTGCTATTCTACTCGATCTCCTCGATTCTGGTCGATCCGCAACCAGTTCTGCTATTCTGCTCGATCTTCTTCCTTTTGGTCGATCCTCGACCAGTACTACTATTCTGCTCGATCTTCTTCCTCTTGGTCGATCCTCGACCAGTACTGCTATTCTGCTCGATCTCCTTCTTTTTGGTCGATCATTCTTCTATCAATCCGGTTTTCTCCACTTCGAGGTTGCTTGACCGATGATGCAAACCGGTCCATTCCTCAATTATATAATATCCCATATCATCTAGTCCCCACCACTCTGGTCGAGTCTGAATGACTCGATCTAAGAGTGGATTCGAGCTGTCCTCCTCATTCTATCCATCCTCTCGATCTCCCACTCGCACCTGGCCTCTTCTCTCGATCATTTTTGTTGATGTTGCTGCCTTTCCTCGACCACGTGGTCCATTTTAATGCACACTATAACTGTTGTTTATTTCCTTTTATTATCAGCATAATCTCCGCCTGCCATATGTCCTTTCCGTTCAGTTCCTTTAATCATCGCACCTCCTCGCGATTTGTGTCTCTTCGTTATCTGCGCCTCTTTAATTTTTTCCACCGTTAGATCTTCTTTTATCCAACGGTCATATCCCCTAACTCTTCACTTATTCATTTGTACTCGTATAAATGCGGCACTTAGCCACTTTTTTCGCTTTCCTCACTTTTGCAATTTCGAACTCCCTTGCACTCTAATTTCTTTCTCTGCAAATTCCTCTTTCCTGCACTCGGCGTCTTCTCCAGCAATTTCCGGCCACCACTTCTCTACTGCAACCATGAGTAAGTCTTCTGTGCTTCAATTTTATATTTGCGTGCATTTATTTTGTCAATTTTCAATTTTTCCTGCTACTTCTTCTTTTTCCCAAATCCCTTTCATCTCGTCTATGGCAAAAAGGAAACTCCTTCTTCGCTTTCGAAAACCCTAACTTCATTTCTCTTCCCCTCACTTCTTCATTCTACTTTTTCAGATTCCGCTGACACTAACTCACCGAGCCACCATTCTGCCGAAGACAAGATTGCCACATCATTTTCCTGTGCTCGTCGGCCTATTCCTCATTCGCCTTCCCGTTCCGTCGAAGAAATCTACAATCCCGCTCCTATCAGTGTTCTACGCCCTTCCGAGTACGCCACACCTTCTCCTCCTCGCCAACCTACTCGTCTGATTGATGAATCGGACGAGGATGCCCTTGACCATATCCCTCTCAATCGCCGTCGACCGGCGTTTGGGGCCTCTGATGTCTTTGAAGAGGCTCTTGATGCCGCTGCTGAGAAAGACGAAGATAATATTCCCCTTTCTCGCCATTCTGTTTTTGCTCGGGCTACCTCTTCCCCTAACCTTAAGAAGGGTAAGTCGACCAAGGCGTCTACTGTTAGTGTTATATACTGAAAGCTTGGCTTTGCATGATATTACACATTTACCCTTTATGAATGAGAATCATGTTAGATTAAACAAGTTCTACGTTCTGTTGTTCTGCACTTAGATAGTGTGGGTCGTCATCGGGCGAACCGAAGATCACTCTATCAGTTACTTGCGAACAAGAATAGTTGTTCACAACCTAGATGGACATGAACACCCCATCCGAACGGTTGTAGTGTCAACTGTACAGTTTGTCTTGACTGATTAGTTGCACTAGTACATTTATGTATTGAACATGATCCCAGAGAGGAGAAGTTCATTTTATACTGATCGTCGTAAATGAACTAGGCCTCGGTTAATTACTGCGTTCTCTTAACCCGTAAGATATTAAACAGGCAGATATATATAATATACATTACTTTGATTCACATGGGTGAAGTTCAGTTCGCTGGATTAATATTCCTACTGTTTTGGGTAATATTATTATATATAGGATGTGCTGTTAGGATATTTACGGCCACCATGTGCGTTAGTTTGATGATGTCCCCGGAGTGAGTTCATGAAGGATTGTTATGCTAAACCCTGCAGGTGGATTAAATTCCGGCATAATAAGAATGTGATGAACGAGCGCTAGCTTCGGTGAAATAATAATAAATTAATTAATTCTTGATTGTCAGTAATCGAATTAATTAATGGACATTATATCTTAAACGTGGGGAGGTAAATCGAGTAATTATTATTGGAGTCTCAAATGTAATTTGGGCTAGGGAAAGGGAGTGCAATAATATAATGTTGGTGGCCCATTAATATTATTTAATTAATTAGAGGAGTGGTTTTGGCCCACAGTTAGTCTAATTAATTAAGGAGCCCTTTTCCTAATCTCATTATGATCCCTACTGTAGCTCTATATATACATCATTAAGCTCATGAGAAGAGAATAGAAGTCTCATTCACACGAGATACACGCCTCACACGCCTCTCTCTCTCTCTAGATCTCATTCGAGCTTTATCTTCTTCTTGTTGCTCCACTGGTACAAGTTGAAGAAGGGTGTATTGAATAATACAGTAGAAGATCTGCAGGTAAAACGAGACGAAATATATTTTGACCTACAGAACTAACCGGAAGTCCGATTGAGACGTACAGTATACCCAGACAACCGCCTCGACGAGAGCTTTCCATTGCCGCCGACGTCGCCGGAATCCGACGTCGCACGCGCCCCCACGCGCCGCCGGAAGGTGCCAGGCAGCAAAATTTCGTTTTGATCTGTTTGCATCCGTTTGATCCAGTTTTGATCTGATCTTGTTCGCGCAACCCAAGACGTGATTTGCGGTCAATCAATTGCGGTCAACCGTTCGTGGTCAACCAGATCTACATAAATTTTAAGCCGTAAGTTCTCTACGTCAAACCTTTAGATCCGCTGCGCATAGGTTTACGTTTGCTATTGAATTCGTGATTTGTACATAACGAGATCCTCACAGATCCCAACAAGTGGTATCAGAGCACTTGGTTAATTCGTTTTGTACAAAGTTCAAATTTTTACGGCTTTATTTGACAAGATGTGTTCAAACGCAGCCATATATTCGATTATATTTGCATAATTCGGTTTTGCAGGAAAATAGTTAATCCACTATTATGGCCGATTATGTGTTTGATGAATGTTGTTGAATGTGATGTATGGTTTTAAATTTGTTTTTAAAGCCTCGGGTATGTCGAGGAATTTATGGATGAATGTTTGTAATAATTATTCGCCCGGGGGTTGACCGGATAGATTTAATTATTTGTTTAGAAAACGTGTACATCCATTCGTTGGATCTAGGATCGAATTATGTAATTTTGTAAATTATATTTTTCGTGTTGTGATCGTGTGTTGATAACCGGGAGATCACAAGAGATCAACGAGCCTCGAAGAATAAAAATTAAAATTTGCTTTTTCCGGCGAACCGGCAGGCGGCAACCGGTGGCCGGCGGCGGCGGACTGGTGACGGCAGCTGGTGGTTCGTTTTTGCCTTGATGATCAAGCAGTACAAGATCAACCAGGATTCTACTGCTTAAAGGAGTTCCAATTGAACAGGGAAAAGAACTGTCACAGTTTCCTTGTTTAAGGAGACTCAATATTTAATGGCCATAATAGTGGATTTATTTATTTATTTAATTAAATTTATTATGCCATTAAATTATTATTTATGCATGTTAATTAATTATGTTTTTGCATGGAATTAATTTAGTATTGCAAGATTAATTATGCATGTTAATTAATTATGTAATGCATAGGATTAATTTAGAATTGTGTCAATAAATTATGCATGTAATTAATTATGTTCTGGCATGGATTAATTTAGGATTGCATAATTTATTGAACATGTTAATTAATTATTGCATTGACATAGATTAATTTAGAATTGCATGAATTAATATGCATGTTAATTAATTATTGCATTAACATAGATTAATTTGGAATTGTATAAAGAGTTAAAAAAATCCTCATTAAATGATACTAAGTTTGAGAAGGGATTTTAAATTAAAGTTAATTGTAAAATTCCTAAGGCCTTCATTTCTAATTTGTCGGTAAATCAATTAATTGCGGTTATGGGCTCCCCCTCAGGTGACATTGCTAAAATTAATTGTAGGAAATTACCAGGACAAATTTCTAAACGTAGACGGTTAGAGGAATCTTATGAGAGCGTACGGGCTTCCCCTCGGATGACGTATAATCAAATTTGACGACCTTAGGACCGAGAAATGGGATTCACTTAGAATGCGATTAAATTTATTAACCCCCCTCGGGGTCCCTGAATTCTATTGCATGGCCAAATGGAGACCGACTATTAATTTCGTTCGTCATGAATTTGGTTTTGACTTATGGAAATTAATGGGCCTTAGAAAAGCCCTTCTCTTACAAAATGCGAGTTTGTAGGGCGACCCTCGTAGCATGCATTCTCACAAGGTGTAATAGATGTCGGTGGATTTAAGTTAATGTTGTTTTGAGGATATCAATATTAACAGTTAAATTCAAAAGTGTTTAATCTGTAAAATTTATTTGCATGATTCTCAGGATATTCATCATGTCGTTCAATCCGTTGTCTGTCATTCTAAAAGAAAATCAGCTCACTGGTCCTAATTACATTGATTGGAAGAGGAACTTAGACATAATGTTGACTGTTGAGGGTTATAAGTTTGCTATCACTGATGCTTGTCCGGCGGTGCCGGCGGCTGATGCTCCTGAGCAGGAGAAAGAGGAGTATGCTCGGTGGAAGAAGGCTGATGAGATGGCGAAGTGTTACATTCAGGCTTCTATGTCGAATGTTCTTCAACATCAGCATCAGCCTAAGGACACTGCAACAGATATACTTCTCAATCTCAGGGATCTGTTCGGACATCAGTCTAGGGCTGCTAGGCAAGAGGCTTTGAGTGCTCTGATGAGTACGCGCATGGCCGAGGGCACACCCGTAAGGGAGCACGCCCTCAGGGTTATGGCGCAGCTCAATGAGCTTGAGGTTATGGGAGGTTATATTGACGGGGAAACCCAGGTTGATATTATGCTCCAATCTCTGCCGAAGAGCTTTGATCAGTTCCGGTTGAATTACAACATGCACAAGATGCATATGGCTCTTCCAGAACTGCTTGCAGAGCTTCAGTCGGCGGAGGCCTTATTCACTCAAGCACCTCAGGTGCTAATCGCCGAGCAGGCTGGACCTTCCAGGCCTCACAAGGGCAGGAAGAGAAAGAAGTCTACAGAAAAGGCGAAGGCACAGGATGCTCCGGTTTACCCACGACCGACCCCTCAGGCTGTGGCAAAGAAACCGAAAGGAAGATGCCACAAGTGCAATAAGTCAGGACACTGGAAGGTCGATTGCCCTCTCCTCAAGAAAGGTAACTCTCTCGTTAATGTCGTAGAAACATGTTTAGCGGTTGTATCTACCAGAACCTGGTGTGTAGATACTGGAGCCACTGATCATGTCTGCAATTCTTTGCAGGGGTTCCAGAAAACCAAGCGACTTAGGGAGGGAGAGATCACCGTCTACATGGGCAATGCTACGAAAGTGGCGGCTGTTGCAGTGGGAGACGTTACTTTATCGTTCGATAGTAGTAGTTTGGTTTTGAGAAATTGCCTTTATGTTCCTAGTTTTAGAAATAATCTTGTTTCAGTTTCTAAACTTGTTATGGATGGTTTTTCAGTTTCGTTTGATGACATGGTTATTATTCGTTTTGAAAATCATTTCATATGTTGTGGTTCATTAGTTGGCAATTTATATGTTCTCAAACCGAACTCTCCCACAGTGCAACATAATGAATTGAATAATGTCATAACTACATCTAAAAAGAGGAAGGAGTCTTCGCAGATGAATCAAGCATATCTGTGGCACCTTAGACTTGGGCACATCAACCTTAGGAGGATTCAAAAGTTAGTGGCCAGTGGACATCTCGGTCCATTGGAAGAGCACTATCCAACTTGCAAATCATACCTGGAAGGTAAGATGGCCAAGAGGCCATTTACGGCAAAGGGGTATAGGAGCCAAGAAGTGCTAGGATTGATTCATTCTGATTTGTGTGGTCCTATGTCGATCCAGGCTAGAGGAGGTTTCGAGTACTATGTGTCTTTCATAGATGATTACTCGAGATATGGGTACGTTTATCTGTTGCACCGCAAGTCCAAATGCTTTGAGAAATTCAAGGAGTATCGGGCAGTTGTGGAGAAGCTTCATGGTAAATGTATCAAGTCACTTCGTTGTGATCGAGGTGGCGAGTACCTTTTTGGAGAGTTCAGGACATACTTATCGGAAGCTGGGATTGAATCCCAACTGACTGCACCCGGCACGCCCCAGCAGAATGGGGTTGCAGAGCGAAGAAATAGGACTCTTATGGAGATGGTTAGGTCTATGATGAGTTATTCGAGGTTACCAGATTCGTTCTGGGGTTTTGCATTGGAAGCGGCATCGTATATTCTGAACATGGTTCCATTAAAGTCAGTTGACACTACCCCTTATGAGATGTGGAAAGGGCGCAAGCCCAGTTTCTCACAGTTTCGAGTTTGGGGTAGTCCTGCACACGTGTTAGTGCAGGAACCTGGCAAGTTGGAGAAACGTTCGGAAGCACGAGTTTTCGTAGGCTATCCCAAGGGAACGAAAGGTGGATTATTTTATAGTCCTGAGGATCAGAAGGTAATCGTTTCCACGAACGCTAGATTCTTGGAAGAAGACTATATTATGAATCATAAGCCCGCGAGTAGACTAGTCTTAGAGGAGTTAAGGGGTGAGATCGATGGTTCCCCACCGAGTGCGCAAGTAGATACATCACATAATACTGCAACACAACGCACTGAGAGTATACCAGTGCAGACAGTGCCTCGTCGCAGTGGGAGGGTTTCTCATTTACCCGACCGATGGATAGGTCTTGAAGAGTCGTCAGACTCAGTTCCAGGAGGCCTAGAATCGGACCCAAGAACTTACGATGAGGCACTCCAAGATAAAGATGCAGATTCATGGAATGTTGCAATGAAAGCTGAAATGGGGTCAATGGACTCCAATCAGGTCTGGGATCTTGTAGAACTACCCGATGGGGTACGACCCATTGGATGTAAGTGGATCTATAAGAGAAAGAGAGGATTGGATGGGAAGGTGCAAACCTTTAAAGCTAGGCTTGTTGCGAAAGGTTATACCCAGATCGAGGGTATTGATTATGATGAGACCTTTTCGCCAGTAGCTATGCTTAAGTCCATTCAGATTCTCTTGGCTGTAGCCGCACATATGGACTATGAGGTCTGGCAGATGGATGTCAAGACAGCTTTCCTTAATGGGAACCTGCAAGAAGACATCTATATGCAGCAACCAGAGGGATTCATTGCTGAAGGTCGTGAGCATCTAGTGTGTAAGCTTAATCGGTCTATTTATGGACTGAAGCAAGCTTCGAGATCTTGGAACAT
>BKCP01008737.1:1676150-1692864 GCA_008636005.1 Striga asiatica | reverse complement strand
GGTAGAGGAGACGTTGATGTTGCCAAGATTGCGTCAGAGGACAACCTAGCTGATCCTTTCACGAAAAGTTTGCCGGGGAAGGTCTTCGTCAAACACGTGGAAGGAATGGGAGTCATGAGCATGGCAATAGGATCGACATAGGTCTTTTAGAATAACGGATTGATAGGACTATACTGTAAAAGCGAAAGCTTTAAGTATAAGTGCGAGATTGTTAGTTTTATATACTGAAAGCTTGGCTTTGCATGATATTACACATTTACCCTTTATGAATGAGAATCATGTTAGATTAAACAAGTTCTACGTTCTGTTGTTCTGCACTTAGATAGTGTGGGTCGTTATCGGGCGAACCGAAGATCACTTTATCAGTTACTTGCGAACAAGAATAGTTGTTCACAACCTAGATGGACATGAACACCCCATCCGAACGGTTGTAGTGTCAACTGTACAGTTTGTCTTGACTGATTAGTTGCACTAGTACATTTATGTACTGAACAGGATCCCAGAGAGGAGAAGTTCATTTTATACTTATCGTCGTAAATGAACTAGGCCTCGGTTAATTACTGCGTTCTCTTAATTCATAAGATATTAAACAGGCAGATATATATAATATATATTACTTTGATTCACATGGGTGAAGTTCAGTTCGCTGGATTAATATTCCTACAGTTTTGGGTAATATTATTATATATAGGATGTGCTGTTAGGATATTTACAGTCACCATGTGCGTTAGTTTGATGATGTCCCCGGAGTGAGTTCATGAAGGATTGTTATGCTAAACCCTGCAGGTGGATTAAATTCCGGCATAATAAGAATGTGATGAACGAGCGCTAGCTTCGGTGAAATAATAATAAATTAATTAATTCTTGATTGTCAGTAATCGAATTAATTAATGGACATTATATCTTAAACGTGGGGAGGTAAATCGAGTAATTATTATTGGAGTCTCAAATGTAATTTGGGCTAGGGAAAGGGAGTGCAATAATATAATGTTGGTGGCCCATTAATATTATTTAATTAATTAGAGGAGTGGTTTTGGCCCACAGTTAGTCTAATTAATTAAGGAGTCCTTTTCCTAATCTCCTTAGGATCCCTACTGTAGCTCTATATATACATCATTAAGCTCATGAGAAGAGAATAGAAGTCTCATTCACAAGAGATACACGCCTCACACGCCTCTCTCTCCCTCTAGATCTCATTCGAGCTTTATCTTCTTCTTGTTGCTCCACTGGTACAAGTTGAAGAAGGGTGTATTGAGTAATACAGTAGAAGATCTGCAGGTAAAACGAGACGAAATATATTTTGACCTACAGAACTAACCGGAAGTCCTATTGAGACGTACAGTATACCCAGACGACTGCCTCGACGAGAGCTTTCCATTGCCGTCGACGTCACCGGAATCCGACGCTGCACGCGCCCCCACGCGCCGCCGGAGAGTGCCAGGCAGCAAAATTTCGTTTTGATCTGTTTGCATCCGTTTGATCCAGTTTTGATCTGATCTTGTTCGCGCAACCCAAGACGTGATTTGCGGTCAATCAATTGCAGTCAACCGTTCGTGGTCAACCAGATCTACATAAATTTTAAGCCGTAAGTTCTCTACGTCAAACCTTTAGATCCGCTGCGCATAGGTTTACGTTTGCTATTGAATTCGTGATTTGTACATAACGAGATCCTCACAGATCCCAACATCTACTTCTTCTAAAAAGGCTTCCTCCTCCTCTCGTTCTGTCATAGCTGGCTGGTTGGATGCCGAAGAGATTGGCTATCCTATCAGCTGGGCTTTCATATCTCCAGGCCCTCGAGACACCTATGACAACCCTCCCCAAAACTGCTACACTTTCTTTAAGATTCAGTTTAAACTTGGCCTCCGTTTCCCCTTAAGCCAAGATTTGGTCGACCTTTATAAGTGGTTTGACTTGCCCTTAAACCAACTTCCTCTAACGCCATCCGTTTTATTACCGTCTTCATCATCCTCTGCCATATCCGTCTAGGCCGACTCGACCTAGATTTCTTCCATTACTGCTACACACCCTCCAAACATGCTCAGGGGATCTACCTCAAGAGCCGCAACGATGTCCATTTCATTTCGGACACTCCCTCGAACGTCCCCAAGTGGAAAGACAAGTTCACTTTTGTCGAGCCTAAACCTGCTTTCCCTTGGGCGTCATCTCCTTGGCTTAAAGAACTACCTCACGAGTATTCTGTACCTTCCACCAACGCCCTCTTCGACCAACGGATTGCAGTGTGGAACAGCAAACTCGTTGCGTCGAAGACTTTGCTCGAGGACGAGAACCTCTTGCATTTCTGCGGACTACTTACCCATAAATCCTGTCCTCTCCCCAGTCAGAAAACCCTTGATCTAATCCGGATAGAGGATGACCCAGGTATGTGTTGTCATCAGACTAGCTCGAGCATTATCGTGTTTAATTCACATCATTACGTTTGTTCCACATATTATTTATCTCTTATAACTTTAACTTATGCGTGAATTTTTTGCAGTGATGCCTGCTATCTCTATGCCTAGGAGGAAGGCTCCGTTGAGGAAGAAACAGGTCGCTGAGGGGTCAGGCTCCAAGCCCACTGACTCGACCACCTCCCAATCCATACGCTCGACCTCCCCTCCTCCGGGCACAACTGTCGAGCAACCCTCTTCGCTCAAATCTCCAACCGAGCAACCCATCGAGTAATCAGAACCGCTCGAGAAGCCGTCCTCTCCACCGCCATCGTTTCCTCCGCCGCGCTCTCCTCCGCACGACCAAACCACCACAGTTATACATATTCCCGCTTCTCTGCAGCAGACTCGGCCTGTGGAGAATCCACTTAAGCGCCCCTCTGCTGAGGGGGCCGAAAATGCCGGCAAATGGCGTCGTGTTGGGGAGACCTCCCTCTCGATCACCTCGTTCGACGGTCCGAGGTTCTCAAATTACCTCAGGGATGTTCTTTCCTCTGTCGACCACCCTACCGATTGTTACAATGACTGTCACACCCTTCGAGATCGGGGTGATCGAATTGCCCGATGGCTGGCTCAGGTAGCCTACCATTACTTATTTGTTTTATTTCATATCTTTCCCTCGTCAGTGCTCTAATACTTTCTCTTATGTGTCCTTGTAGGGCATGGTCGAGCTCGCACCACTGATCGAGCAAACGTTAGCCAGCCCGGGTCGGTCCATCTCCGCCCTCGAGCGGAGTAATCTCCAGCTCGGTACTCGGCTGGATGAGATGGTCGTCAAGGCCAATAACCTTCACGAGAGGCTGAAGGAATCGGCCGCTCGGAATAAGGCTCGCTCCACCGAGAGTGAGACGCTCGAGGGGGCCGTAAAGTCCTTCGAGGAGGCCCTTGCAACTGAGCGAGCGGAGAAAGAGGCCCTCCTGGCCTCCAAAAAGGCTCTCGAGGCTGCGCTCGAGGAGGAAAAGTCAGCTCGGGCCCGCAAAAATGTCGCCTTCGAGTAGAGAGCTAAGCCCTTAGTCGATGAGGCTGCCCTTCGGGCTCGGCGAATGGTATTCCACACGACCGCCGGTCGGCGCTTCCTACAAGCTTACTGTGAGCAAGTGGTGGCTGCTTTCAAGCAGTCACCCCAATACTTAAAGGATGTGCAAGATTACGGCACCCATTGCTTTGGGGCCATCATGCAGCAGGCCGGGGCCCAGGTAGCCGAGGACGGGTTCAAGGAGTTCAACATGGAGGCCATCTGGGATGCTATGCCTAAGGCTCCCATCGGCTATCAAAGTGCCCTCGACCTGCCCGACGACCACGACTGGTGGTCAGGCCTGCTCGAGCTCGTCGTGGATCAGGACGACCTGCTGAAGCGCACTTTCAAACTCCCTGACGGCTACATTCCTCCTTCAGCTCGACAATTTCAGGCCACCGATGGAGCGGGGTCGATCTCTGGTTCGAGCCAGCCGACTGAGCCTGTGAGGCAGCAGCTCGAGCCGCCACCAGAGCAATCCTCCAATGACCCCGATGCTGATCCAAATGTTGCCTCATAGAATTGTAATTTAATTTTCGCAGAACATTGTACTCCTTTTACGTTAAATGAATATCATTCATTTTGAAGTTTTCGACTTCTCGTTATTTTACGTTGTTCGCCTGTCAATGTATCGTTGTGTATGGTGTTTTTCATTATTCCTCCTGAGTTATCTCTGTGTGTCGATATCGTTTCTGCCATTTTTTAAAGTCACGCCATTCATTCATTTAGCTAATCCAGATAAATTAAATGAATCCTAATGACTTTAAATGCCTCCTAGCAAATGTCCACCTTCAGAGTGGTGATCATTAAGTCCGACCATCCAGCCTCTTGGCCTTAATTATGATGGAGTTTTTTGTCTTCGAGCACATGTCCACCCTCAAAGAGGTGGTCGTTACATGCGACCATCCCGCCTCTCGGCCTTAGTCGTGATGGATTTTTTTTGTCTTCGAGCACATGTCCACCCTCAAAGGAGTGGTCGTTACATGCGACCATCCAGCCTCTCGGCCTTAATCATGATGGATTTTTTATATTCAAACACATGTCCACCCTCAAAGGAGTGGTCGTTAAATGCGACCATCCAGCCTCTCGGCCTTAGTCGTGATGGATTTTTTTGTCTTCGAGCACATGTCCACCCTCAAAGGAGTGGTCGTTACATGCGACCATCCAGCCTCTCGGCCTTAATCATGATGGATTTTTTGTCTTCGAGCACATGTCCACCCTCAAAGGGGTGGTCGTTACATGTGACCATCCAGTCTCTCTGCCTTAATCATGATGGATTTTTTGTCTTCGAGCACATGTCCACCCTCAAAGGAGTGGTTGTTACATGCGACCATCCAGCCTCTCGGCCTTAGTCGTGATGGATTTTTTTGTCTTCGAGCACATATCCACCCTCAAAGGAGTGGTCGTTACATGCGACCATCCAGCCTCTCGGCCTTAGTCGTGATGGATTTTTTGTCTTCGAACACATGTCCACCCTCAAAGGGGTGGTCGTTACATGCGACCATCCAGCCTCTCGGCCTTAATCATGATGGATTTTTTCTTCGATTAATCATTCAACATAGGCCACCACATATACACAATAAAATTAAAGCAATCCATTAGACAAAGTGTTAAAAGTCGAAACAGAAATTTCATTAACCCAAATTAAAGATTTCAATACATCATTGTTGTGGAAAGCTTCCAATAAACGAAACAGGAAGGGAAATGCAAAATTTTAGATATAGTATTTCTTCAAGTTAGCCACATTCCATGACCTGGGTAATGATCTTCCTTCAGCATCCTTGAGTGAATATGCTCCTCCTGCATGAACCTTCTCGACCAGGTACGGTCCTTCCCAGTTGGGCTCGAGCTTGCCCACGTGCTTTAACACATCCACCCTTTTCCAAACCAGGTCGCCCACCTGGAATCTCCTCACTTTCACTTTTCGGTCATGTGCTGCCCGCATCCTCTGCTTGTATGCCTCAACTCTGATCGAGGCATGTTTCCGAAGTTCTTCAATCGTATCCAGGGCTGCCATCATCAAGTTCTCATTTTGTTTAGGATTGTATGTGCTCGATCTTTGCGACTGGACCTCACTCTCGATCGGAAGAAGTGCCTCCATGCCATAAACCAGGCTGAATGGTGTTTCTCCGGTGGTCGACCTCGGCGTTGTTTGATATGCCCAAAGTACTGAAGTGAGTTCATCGACCCATGCGCCCGATGCCTTCTCCAACCTTGTTTTCAGGCCATTCAATATGATCCTGTTGGTCACCTCGACTTGTCCATTGGCTTGCGGATGAGCAACTGACGCGAAATGTTGCTCGATCTTCATGTCTTCGCACCATGCTTGGATCCGCTTGCCATTGAATTGCGTCCCATTGTTGGACACCAACACCTTTGGGACACCAAACCTGCAACAAATATTGTTATATAAAAATTGTATGACTTTTTCCTCCGTAATTTTCGCCAGCGGCTCGGCCTCCACCCACTTCGTGAAATAGTCCACTGCCACAATCAAAAATTTTCTTTGCCCAGTTCCCTGTGGCATCGGCCCCACCAGATCGACACCCCACTGCGCGAATGGTATAGGGGCACTCATCATTGTCATCGTCTCCGCCGGCTGATGAATGAGTGGGCCATGCTTCTGGCACTGCAAGCATTTCCTCACCATTACCTTCGCATCATCCTTCATGGTCGGCCAGAAATATCCTGCTCGTAATATCTTCGCCACCAAAGACCCCGCTTTACTATGATCGCTGCAACATCCCTCATGGGTCTCCCTCAACACATATCGACCCTCTTCTCGCGTCACGCATCTCAAGTGAGGTCCGGCATACGACCTCTTATACAACACCCCATTGTGTTCGAAGAACCTCCTTAACACCTTCACTCCTCCTTCTCTCAACTCCTTCAGTATCAAGGTTCTCCAATCGTCGACCTCCTCTATCTCTGCCACCTCATGCTCGACCGCACTCCTCTCCATGTGCAGCAAAGTGACACTTCTGCTCTTACAGTCGACCAGATTTTGCGCGATTTTGGATAGCAGGTCTGCTCGATCGTTCTCCCCACGAGGTATTTGCACCAGTTCGAATTAGCTAAACTCTGCGCGCAATCTCTTCATCTCTTCAACGTACCTTTGCATTCTCTCTCCTCCTTTACCTCAAAATCCTCCTGAAATTGGCCCACCACCAATTGGGAATCAGAGTATACTTGCACTTTCCGAGCTCCACCTGCCATAGCCAACTGCATCCCCTTAATAACCGCCTCATACTCGGCCTCATTGTTCGACACCCTGTACCCAACTTTGACTGCGAACTCCAAATTGTCTCCTTTAGGCGAAATTAAAACAATGCCTAAGCCCCCTCCAGCTCTCGACACCGATCCATCAACAAACATTTGGCAAACACCTTCTATCTCTTCTTCTACCTTCGTACCCTCCTGTATGAAATCGGCCAACGCCTGCGCCTTTATCGCTCTCCTCGGCTCGTATGCTATCGTATACTCACTCAACTCAACAGCCCATTTGACTAGTTGTCCCGATACAGAAGGTCGACCTAAAGTTTCTCCCAACGGCATGTTCGTTCTCACCTTCACCTTATGGCCCAAAAAGTACGGCCGCAACTTCCTCACCATCACCACCACTGCCAAGGCACACTTCTCGATCTTCGAATATCTCCTTTCCGCCCCTTGCATTACCTTGCTTACGTAATAGATTGGAAATTGTACTGTACCTTCCTCCCTCAACAAAACCGAGCTTACTGCCATTTCTCCGATCGATATGTATAGCACCAAGTCCTCCCATGGAATTGGCTTAGCCAACAGAGGCAAATTGGCTAACACCTTTTGCAACTCCTCGAATGCTCTCTGGGCCTCCTCCGTCCACTGGAACCTGGAGCTCTTTCTCAGCGTTCGAAACAAAGGACCACTCTTCTCCGCCACCTTAGATATGAAACGACTCAAGCCCGCAATCCTGCCCGTCAAGATCTGCACCTCCTTCAATTTTGTGGGTGGCTTCATCTCGATCACCGCTCTCACCTTCTCTGGGTTGACCTCGATCCCCCTCTTCGTCACCATATACCTCAGGAACTTCCCCGACTTCACCCCAAAAGAACATTTAGCAGGGTTCAGTTTCATGCCATATCTTCTCAAAGTCAAGAATGTTTCCTTCAAGTCATTCACATGATCGGCCTCCACCTAACTCTTCACTAGCATATCATCCACATACACCTCCATATTCCTCCCGAGCTGTTCCTTGAAAATCTTATCGACCAACCGCTGATATGTTGCACCCGCGTTCTTCAAACCAAAAGGCATCACCACATAACAATAAGTGCCCCTGCTCGTAACAAAGCTCACCCTCTTCCTGTCCTCCCGGGCCAGAGGGATTTGGTGATACCCCTGGGACGCATCCATAAGACTGAGCAACTCACAACCTGCTGTGGAGTCGACCAACTGATCGATCCTGGGTAGTGGATACAAATCTTTCGGACACGCCTTATTTAAGTCACGAAAATCAATACACATCCTCCACTTCCCTTCAGACTTAGCCACCATCACCGTGTTCGACAACTATTCGGGAAACTGGATCTCCTTAACATGGCCCGCCTTCAACAACTTCTCAACCTCCTGCTCGATCACCTTGTCCATTTCTGCGCCATGGTGCCTCCTCTTTTGCTTCACCGGTCTCACCGTTAGGTCGATATTCAAACGGTGCTCGATCACTTCCGCTTTTATCCCTGTCAACTCCTCAGCCGTATACGCGAAAACATCCGCGAACTCCCTGATCAATTCAATCAATTTCGACCTTATGGACTCCTCGATCTCTTTTCCTATCCGGAACTTCCTCTCCTCGCAACCTTCTACCATCTGAACCTCCTCGATCTCCCCTCCTGGCTGCATCTCCACCTTCTCCTTCCCCTTATTTGTTCTCTCTATCTCTTCCCTTGAGCCCCCAGGTCGGTTCAGCACTCCTTCTTCAAGCCTCGCTTGCTTCCTCGAGAACTGCTTATTGTTGCTCACCGTGGTTTGATAGCAACTTCTCGAGGTAAGCTGATCTCCCGCGACCTCACCAACGTTTTTCCCCACCAGATATTTGATCGTCATGTGGTACGTCGACACGACCGCCTGGAATGCATTTAAACTGGTCCTTCCCATGATGATGTTATATGATGACTCTGCTCCCACGACCACGAACCTCACCATTCTCACCTTCCTCGTTGCTCCTCGCCCCAGCGCCACAGATAGACTCAGCTCTCCCATTGGCATCACCTCGCCTCCATTGAATCCATACAGGGCAGTCGCCACCGGCTTCAAGTCGAGGTTGAGCTCCTTATTTATCTGCACAAAACAATCATAAAACATTACGTCCACCGAGCTCCCGGTATCAATGAACACCCTCTTCACATCAAAACCAGCCACCTCCGCCGTTATCACCAACGCATCATTGTGGGGCAGCACTACCCCCTCTGCATCCTCCGCTCGGAAACTTATCACCGGCATTCGAGCAGTGATCCCCACCTCCTCTCTCTTTCTTTTCACTGCTCGAACATGGCCTTTCCTTGCATTGTTCGAGTCCCCATCAGTCGGGCCCCCCGAGATCATATAAATTGTCCCTCTCTTCACTGGTCCATGATTCTCCTGCCCTCGATCTTGGCTCCCTCGTCTCCTTTTGCCTCCTCGATCATCTCTCCCTCCTCGAGGATTGTCCTCCTCATCCTCATCTCGATCACTCCGCTTCACTGAATCCTCCCGACACCTTCCTTTGCCTTTCCCCTTCGCCTTATCTTCATATACGAACTCCTTAAGATATCCTGCCCTAATGAGGCGCTCGATCTCATCCTTGAGGTGTCTGCACTTCTCCGTTGTGTGCCCAGAATCCTTATGAAAATGACAATACTTCCCCGACCTAGGTTGCGTTGGGCCCTCACGCCTCGACTTCGGCCACGTCACGTCCTTATTCTCGATCTTTTTCTCAATAGCCACCAGCACCTCCCCCATCTTCGCATTAAGGGGCGTAAAGTTATGGAACCACTTTCCTCCAAACACTGGTCGATCTTTCCATCGGTCCTCTCGCCCTCGATCAACTCTGCCACGCCCCTCTCTCCTGGGCGATCTCCTACCTGGCGACGCCTTTCGAGGTGAGCTCGCCCTTCCTTTCTTCGGCTCCGGCCTGGCCAACTCCTCCAACTTAGCGAACTCCGCCTCCGTCTCTTCCAGGTTAATATACTTCTTACACCTTTTCAGCACATCATCATACGTACGAGCAGGGGTTTTGGCTAAAGATGTTCGACAGGGCCCTGCTCGCAAACTCCGTATCAACGCCCCAGCCTTCACCTCGTCCGAGGCCGTGGGGATCTCCAAACAAGTCTGGTTGTATCGCGCAACATACTTGCACAACGATTCTTTCTCCCCTTGCCTCATGGCCATCAACGTCAAATAGGTTTTCTCCTGCGCCATCGCACTCGCATACTGGGTCATCAGCTTTTCCGCGAAATCGTCAAAGTCCTTGATCGATCCATGAGGGAGCTGCTGAAACCAATCGAGCGCACCCCCCCTCAAGGTCGACAAAAATGCCCTCCAGCTAACAGAATCAGAATAACCATGTAACATAGCCAAATTCTCAAACGCCCTTACATGCCTCGACGTGTCAGTGGTCCCGTCGAACATCAAACTCATGTCTCTAAAATTCGCAGGTAGCGGTGCAGCCAATATATCCCTCGAAAACGGATGTCCTCGAGCACGCCTTTCAGGTCGACCATCCATCTTAGCCTGCAACTGCCTTACTTGCTCCGCGAGCCTCTCCACCTCACGATCTCGCGGGGCTCCCTCTCCTCCATAGCTAGACACGTCCTCATCCATCATCGTTGGTCCAGCAGCTACTCGCGAAAGGCTTTGAGTAACCTGCTGAACCGCTTGTGCCGTCGCGTTCGCCACCATTTGCTGCATCTCCTGCCTGGTCATCACCACCTGCTGACCGGGTCGCGGCTCCTCCACTGGCGGTGGTACTGCTCTTTGCACCACCACTCCTTGCTGCAGCGTCACGGCCAGATCTGGTTGTAGCGGCGTTGGGGTCGCCGTTCCCTGAATTGTACGAACCTCATGGGCCCGGCTTGAGCCCACTTCAGCCTCTGGTTGCACCGGCGTGACTCCTACGCCTTGGGGAACGGGCATCGGAGTCACCGGTGTACGCAAGGGTCCGGAGAAGCCCGGAGGAGGGCCTTCTCCGAATGGCCTCGTCATCGTCCACGCATCGTCGAATGATGCTTGTAAATCTCTCTTAGGAATTCCGTCCGCCATAGCCACCGAGCTTCAGAAATCTCAGCACACCACTTTTCGAACGAAAGTCCCACAGACGGTGCCAAATGGTAACGCAAAACACTCCGACCGGCTTGAAATCAGCTTGTCTCCTTCTTCCTCGCCGGTAGAACGCCGCGTTCCTGCACAGAACTCTCACACCGGAGGGGTTTTCCGGTGAAGAGCCTCCGATGCTTAAGTCAGTATGTGTTTGTTCAATTTTCCAAAGTAAAGAATGGATAAATCGTAAGTCACAAGAAAAGACTCACTCCCATATATATAGGAGTGAGATACCTGCCCTAAAAACTGCCCGGCTTTGGCGAGCTGTCCTGCCCGTACTGCCCGTCTGTACACACATAGTGTGTGTGTGTCAGAGATGTTAGGGGTGGCTTTCGCCACTATCACTCTGCACCAATATATTCTCGCCACGTGTCCCTCTGAGCTGAGGGAGATTATTCCTCTGCACAGGCCGTTGGGATCTTCCAACGTCATCCACGCGCCTTCTCGCGTTCACGCCACGCTCTAGACTGCACTTCACCTGTTGAGTGCTCGATCTCCTCCTCTTTGGTCGATCCTCGATCAGTTCTGCTATTCTGCTCGATCTCCTCGATTCTGGTCGATCCGCAACCAGTTCTGCTATTCTGCTCGATCTTCTTCCTTTTGGTCGATCCTCGACCAGTACCGCTATTCTGCTCGATCTTCTTCCTCTTGGTCGATCCTCGACCAGTACTGCTATTCTGCTCGATCTCCTTCTTTTTGGTCGATCATCCTTCTATCAATCCGGTTTTCTCCAATTCGAGGTTGCTTGACCGATGATGCAAACCGGTCCATTCCTCAATTATATAATATCCCATATCATGTATATAATCAAGATTTTAACTGGGTTGGAAAAATTTGAGGTCTACATATGTCCAAACAAAAACAAGACAAAAAAGAAGATAAAAAAAACCAAAACGAAAGTTTGAACTCAAACTGATCGATGTCCAAGTGAACAGTCTACACTACAATGTGGGCCAAAGTACAACAAATACAAAACAATTACTAAAATCTGAACGATGGGTAGCCAAGTTGGTCATTCTGCACAAAGTACATAGGCGGGGAGGGGCGCCGTCAGGGTGGAAAGTGCGCCTCTAGAGAATAGTGGTGTCGAGGTTGGTCAAGAAGTCAGCGAGTCGGTTCTCCTCGCGGAAGATGTGCGAGATCCAGTAAGGAACCAACTGAAATGTGGATCTGATGCGCATGAGCGGGTCTTGAATCTACCACGAGCCCTGGTGGTCCGAGGTCGAGAGGATGGCGACAGCGGCAACATCAAGCTCAATCCAAATGTGAGTAGAGATAGAGGCTGCAATTTGAAGACCGATCTAGAGCGCCTGAACCTCCGCGTCATAGCTCGAGGAGGCCTGAAAAGGAGCTCCTGATCCCTAGTCAGGCCTCTGCCTCCGGCGGCTCTGGTGAGTCGGTCAAAATATACGTCGGTGTTCAGCTTAACCCAAGAGGAACCGGTTCTCAGCCAAACAACGACTCTGGGCCGTGGTGTTAGTGTGTATACTGAAAGCTTGGCTTAGATGTTATTCACACTATTTATGTTGAATGAGAATTCATGTTTGATTAATTAAAGTTATATGTTCTATTGATTTTCATTTAGATAAATGGTTCATCAAGGATGGACAGAATATCATTTATCCGATAAACAATTGATTCACAATCTAGATGTAAATTGAACAGGTTATCGAAACGGTTGTAGTGTGAGCGTTACAGTCGGTCTTGACTGATTAGTCATACTAGTTGGATTATAGAGAGGAGCATTTCATTTTATACTGATCGTCGTAAAAGAACTAGACCTCGACTAATTACTGCGTTCTCTTAACTCGTAAGATATAAACAAACACATGTATCTAGTAATTACTACTTTGATTCAGCAAGGTGAAGTTTATTGATATAGACCAATAACTGTCTGGACTGGGTAGTGATTCCTCCATGACATGGTGTTCTGTTATAATATTTATAGTCATCGTGTACTTCACAATGTTGAGGTTTGATGATGTCCACGAAGTGAGTTCATTTGGATTATTATGTTAAATCCTGCAGGTGGTTTAAATTTCGACATAATAATAATGTATTAAAAGGTGTTAGGCTCAGTTTTATAATTCGATTAATTTAATTATCAGTAATTAAATAGATTGACGGACATTATATCTTAAATATGGAGAGGTAATTCAAGTATTTTAGGAGTGGAACTCAAATTATAATTTGGAAATTAAATTGAGAGAATTCAATAATAATAGTTTAGTGGAATGACTATATTATTCGTATTTGGGCTTGATAAGCTTACCCACAGTTAAGTCCAAATAGGGGAAGCCCAAACTAATCCAACCTTAGGATCCCTATTGAAGCCTATAAATACACATCTTCTATAGTCTTCTAAGACATACAACACATAGATATATATAGATTCTTCTTCTCACCAAGGGAGTTCTAGAGGTGTTAGGTAATTCAATATAAGACCTTGCGGTAGTCGAGCACCTGAGGAATCCTGAGCACATGGCCTTCATCGGCCTCCCGAGCACCGCCGCAAGACAAACCCGAGTCCACTGGCCACGCTCGTTCCGACCAGGTCCCTCGCAGCGACGACCCGACGCGAGCTGGTCGCTCCCGAAGATGACCTGATGCACCTGCTTGGACCCGGTGACAACCTACTGCCTCTCTTCGACGTCGTGCGACCCGCAATAATACCGCGCGACCCACTCGACAGGCAGTGACCCAAATCCATCCCGTGACCAGCTTCCTAGTGCCGATCGCGACTCGTCAGCTTCCCGTCTGTTTGTCCCATTTTTGTTGCATTTTTCGTTATCTTTTTGCTTTTATTTTTCCCCCATATTAGGTTTGTTAGTTAGTTTTTAGTTCGTTTTGTAGTTTATTTCGTGGTTTGCTCATTTTGGTCTTTCTTGTGTTTTTCGGTCATTTTTCGGTTTTTTGTCATCGTTGGTGTGCAGGTGGAAAGGTTCGGGAGGATATGCTTTCCATGATAAATGGACCGAGTGAACATGATTAAATAGATCATTTCATTGGCAATATACAGGAAAAAACAGAATCGAATTTCGATACCAGACGAGCCCGAACGACTCTGAAACGTGAAGTCGCGCAAGCGGTCCAAGCACCAGCCCCAGGCTCCGCGCCGCGATGCCTGCCACAAGGCCATTCAGAGAGCCATTCTAGGTCCCTGCGCCGCGGCAGTTGTCGCTTCGCGAAAGTCGCTGTCCTCCGCACCACGAGCCATCCCAAACTACCCGTCACGTGCTTACTGAGGCTCAAGAATCCAGCACCACGCCGCGATGACTCCAGCGGTGCGGCACTACCAGGGCTCTGCGCCGCGAGCCATCCCGCGCTACCTGTCACGCAGCAACAGAGTGCCCCAAGCATGCCCCTTCACACCGCGGCCAACTGTCGTGCCGCGGCACAGTAGGCCTCTGCGCCGCTGCAAGTCCACCGCGCTGCGACCCCGCCCTCCCTCGCGTCGCGCCGTCTCTACTTCACGCCGAGAGACCTGCTATCTATAAATATGAGATCGGATCGCTGATTAAAGTATCACGCACCCCCTGGACAGAAAACCCTACACCCTTCTCGTTCTTTCTACTATTTTTTTCTCGTCTTCCTCATAATTTTCATCATTGAAAAAGGATTTGAACTCGGAGTTTGCTATCACCTTTGGTTTAATCTTGTTTATCGTATTCAACTTTCAATTTCGATTTAATCTGATATAGGATATTATACTAGACCGGTTTTAATAGATAAAATAGGATATATTGAAGAATAAGGCTACACATGACCAGGACACGTAGCATGATGATATTGGACAAGCCCAACTTGGGCCATAAGGTACACTCCCCCTATAAAAGGGGGCTAAGGTATCACATTCTCTCATTCTCTCTACATTAATTACTATACACTTTGGATTTGGAGTTTTGGGGTGATACTGACTTGAGTGTCGGATGCCCGACGCCGGGACCCCTCCCGGCGTTGGGTTCTTGCAGGTCTGGTAGCCGTCCGAGTTGAAGGAGCCCGGGTGAAATCTTATTCACTTCATTGGCGCCGTCTGTGGGACCTGTTCGAAAAGCTAAACGAAGTTTCGATCAAAAAATCTCGATAATTTTCTAGCAATCTCCTTCATCTCCACTGGCCGCCGCCGCCGGCCGCCACCTCTGCCGGCGGCCGCCAGAAAACATGCTCCGATCAAAAAATGGTTGGCATCATCGGGTAGATCTCCTCGAGGTGAATCGCCCCTTAAATTTTCATGCAAAAATTCTTCCGGGAAGGCCGTCAGTTTCGCGGTCAAAGTTTTCAAATCTAGCAAAAAATTGGTCAAAATCGTACATTCAAATGCATTTTTCGACGATCCGTGAGGGCTATGAAGAATCCGAGGGTACCACTGGAATCCTCTCGGCGAGATGAATCTCCAGCTACCGATCTTCGCCGGACACCGCCGCTGCCGCTGCCTCCGCCGCCGGCCGCCGCCCAAAGTCGTCCGATTTGAAAAACTCTTACACTAATGCGAAGCTCCCGTCGTGCTTGTTCTACCCTTAAATTTCGAGCAAAAATTCCTACGGGAAGGCTGTCAATTTTTCGGTCAAAGTTTTTAGATCTAGAAAGGATTTGGTCAAAATCCGGTCATCTTCCTCTATTTTCTGACGATTTCCTGTGAATCTCTCCAAGCCGAGGGCACCATTAGTACCGCCGTGTTGAGGCGCGTGCATTCCCGATAACGTTCGCCGGAGCCGTCGAGTTTTTCTGGCGGCGCATTTTCGGCGAATATCCGTCGCTCACAGCTTGACTACAGTATCAGCTTGCTCTCAAACCGCCTCTGGCTCAGCGAGGGCAGGAGATCCACCAACACTGCAGCCCAGGACAGAAACCAACTTGTGTAGCCTAGTTTTGCAGCCCGATCCAAGAAAATGCAAGGGCCAGCATATATGATCGGCCCAGTTGCTTCGCGCGAAGCCCAATTCACGAAACCAAGCAAGGAGCCCAGCAGCTGCAGCACGCGGGCTGTGTCCAGCCCGCGCGGCCCGTGTCCAGCCCGCACGGCCCGGTCTCCCCTCACTGCCTGGCCCGTGCAGCCCACTGTTGGGTTCGATAGTACCGTACGGGCTGTACGCAGCAGAATTTAAAATTTTTAAAGTAAATATTTATCGTATAAATACAACACCCGTACATACTAATTGCGAATTAACTGATCGTCATCTTTAAAACATGCATCATATACAAATTTTGATTTGTTACTATAAAGTAAATACTAGTAAAAATATTTACCGAATGTCTTGAACTCCTTCACTATTGATGATGGATGAGGAAATCGGTTCCCGGTTGTAACTTCAACGACTTGAGGTTACTCGCTAGAGGAATCCAAGTGTCTTCCCTCTAAACGTATCCACCCTATGAAGCCCGGTTCCGACGACTTTCCTTCGCTAGTAGAAAAGACTCGGTTTTTCTTGTATAAGAATATTTATGAATTTTATTTGGGATTTTAAGAACTCTTTCTTGAAGTTTTATGAAGAACACTTTCTTCTCTTTCTAACACTTAGAAATTTAGGATCAAAAACTTCACTTAAATGCAAAACCATTTTGCATATATTTATACTAAACATTTTAGCATAAAATAATCAACATTTAGTAATATTAAATAAAATCAAATTTTATTTAAATAGTATTTACTAACTTTTGACTTTGAAAATAATAAGATATGTTAAGTAGTTCAAACAATCATCAACAACCATTTTATTATAATCATATTTATTATTTTAATCCTTAAATCATATTTAAAGATATAAATAATAATTGGATAATAAATCTTGAGAATCTTTCTCAAGACTTTATTATTATATCATTTTCCCAATATTATAATAATCATATTATTATTATTTTGGATTTTGAAATTTAAAATCCTATTTTAAAATTCAACTTTATTAATTTAGTAATTACC
>BKCP01008737.1:1658166-1670397 GCA_008636005.1 Striga asiatica | reverse complement strand
TATGTTCCATGATCACCATCTCTATGCGCAACCATACCTTATAACCATAAGTGATCTAGGGATTTTATCTTAAGTGCAATTATAAGATAAATGCTTTCTCTTAAGATAAAGAAATGCCTTATTCATAATATAATTCCAATAGACTGTATTTACAAGTAGAATACGTCCAATTAGATTGGAACGCCGGGTACCCTACTCTAACACCCACGACAGGCCCGCGCTGAGCCCGCGTCCAACCAGTGCCCAACCCGCGCCCAGCGCATCATATGGTCCGTGTTCGGCCCATTCCTCAGCCCGCGAGCGACCCAACACCCATAGCAGGCCCAGCGAGCGCCCCAAATGCCTCCAATCTAGCCCATTGCATGCTCAATCACCTCTAGCTCGAGCTAAGGCCGGTCCATAGGGTCCAAATCGGCCCAGCTTGGTCCAACAACATCATTTCATGCCCAAGACTAATTCGGGAGGATTCAAGGCGGTCGGGAAGGTAAATTTAGGTAACATTATTGTGATGAAGGTACAACGCTCATTTTAATTATGGACCGGAGGATTTTTTAAATTGGTGATAATTGGAAATATTGATTTATTCATGGAAATTAATTGGTGAAAATTGGAGATATTATTTGATTCATATGAGGGAATATTATATGATTGATTCGTGGAGTATTATTTGATTTATTCGTGGAGAATATTTGATATATTTGGGGAGATTATTCGATATATTCGTGGAGATTATTCAATATATTCGTGGAGATTATTTGATATATTCGTGGAGAGTATTCGATTTATTCGAGTAGATTATTTGATTTGTACGTGGTGATATTGGATTCGATCGTGGAATTATTTGTTTTGTTCGTGGTGATATTTGATTTGGTCGTGGAATTATTTGATTTGCTCATGGAGATATTGTTTGACTTATTTGTGGAGATATTATTTGATTCATTGGTGGAGAACTTATTTGATTGAAATTAAATGCGAGTCGTGATTTCGAATTGAAGACATTTTGTGATGGCGCTTATCGTGTGTTTGGTGCATTTATCGATGGGCTCGAGGAATGGATTAAAATTATATAGTTTGATATTTGATATATTCGGAGCCTTTAATTTGGATTCTCACGTGAAAATATGGAATTTTGTTCGAATTGATTTTTCGTAATTTTTAAGCATGTCATTGCTCGAGCATGTCTTAAATCGAGGAGATGGTGATGATTGTATTTGATCTCTTATTTTTCTTGCGTGGAGAATTGCAAAATGGATGATGTGAACATAATATGGATAATGATATCTCTTTGAATTCTTGTCGAGGAAACAACGAAATAACCCGAGTCTCGACAAGCTATGGCGGACGAGTTGTGGAGTTTCGAGGACAAAATGAGCGAGCACGAAGCCATCAAAGCAGGGTGATAAGGAGGGATGAGTCTGGATGGTGTCGGTCGCAAGTGGCAACTTCAGAGGCAGAAATCATTCTCTTTTGGAGAGGTAGGATAATTGGGAGTGGCATTCTCGACCTTCAGGTATAAAATAAGTCCCAACTCTTGTCGATGGTTAAGATCGACTGGCACTATTTTGTGACATGTGGAGTCTCTTAGCATTCTTTTTTAGGAGAAATGTTCATTGTTTGAAAATTTTGGGTGAAATGTTGCTGATATTATGGTCTATATGGATATGTTTAGCATTATTATTCAAGTGACTAACAAAATGCAGAAAATGAGGTGTACGTAGAGTCTCGAACAAAACTCTGGCATGACTAAGGCCTTCAGGCTGGCCAGTCTTGAGTCTTCATGACTAAGGAGCTCAGTATTGAGAATTACTCGTTTGAATTTTCGTTTGGTGCATTTGTTTAATGGTTGTTTGTAGCTACAGAGTATGGTTTGTTGTAACTATTTGTTAAATTCATGATGTTGTGAAATTCTGGTCGACTGTACATTTGGGTAGGTGTTTATGTGATTTCATATCGTGGTAAAGAGGCTTGCATGTAGATTGAGGTGTGGTATAAAAGCATGTGGACCAATTCGATTGCTTTGACTTATTCATCTAAAGCTATTATTTCTATCAGGATTGCAACTTAGATGTTGTAGATAAAGTACGACTAATGGAATTTGTTGTATTCTTGCTGAGGAAAATGCATGAACATGTGGACTGGATATTGGTTATAGTGAGAGTGGAAAGAATGGAGCAAACAACAACTCAGGTCATCGTGTACAGACAGGAAAGGGAGGTGGAAAATTATGCTTGATTTTTTTTTTTTTTATCTTGTTCAATATAACTATGCATTTGTGGGACTAAAAAATGATCAATTACTATTTTTTCTCGTAGTGTTTGGTATGTTTTCTTGTCGACCTCAGTGGCAGGTCGAAGTTTTCACGCAGTTCGAAGAAAAAATCCACCATGATTAAGGCCTTTGGGCTGAGTGGTCGCTTGTTTCTGGAACATCCCTTTGGGGGTGGGCTAGTGGTCGAAGAAAAAAAATCGAGATGGGTGGTCGCTTGTTTCTGGAACATCCCTTCGGGGGTGGGCAAGTGGTCGAAGAAAAAAAATCCACCATGACCTTAGGGCTGGGTGGTTGCTTGTTTCTGGAACATCCCTTCGCGGGTGGACAAGTGGTCGAAGAAAAAAATCCACCATGATTAAGGCCTCCGGGCTGAGTGGTCAAATGTATCGACCACTCTTTCGAGGGTGGGAATATGCTCGAAGACAAAAATCCTCCACGACTAAGGCCGTGAGGCTGGGTGATCGATCCTAATGTTAGGTCGTTGAGGACATGGAGGACGGATAATCCAAGACAGGTCGAGGGAGTTCATTTGGTGCAATTCGTGGAGATTATTTGAAGACCTCGGTGGCAGGTCGATGATTTTTACTTGATTGTGATTTTGTCGAATTTATTTTTCAACCTCCGAGGCAGGTCGAGGGAGTTCATTTGGCGCAATTCGTGGAGATTATTCGAAGACCTCGGTGGCAGGTCGATGATTTTTACTTGATTGTGATTTTGTCGAATTTATTTTTCGACCTCCGAGACAGGTCGAAGGAGTTCATTTGGCGCAATTTGTGGAGATTATTCAAAGACCTCGGTGGCAGATCGATGATTTTTACTTGATTATGATTTTGTCGAATTTATTTTTTGATCTCCGAGGCAGGTCGAGGGAGTTCATTTGCTGCAATTCGTGGAGATTATTCGAAGACCTCGGTGACAGGTCGATGATTTTTACTTGATTGTGGTTTTGTCGAATTTATTTTTCGACCTCCAAGGTAGGTTGAGGGAGTTCACTCGGAGCAGTTCACGGAGTCAGGTTATTCAGGTTGATGGTTTTACTTGGTTTTTTCGACTTCGGTGTGGTGTCAGGACATTCGGTTTTCGAGAGGATAAACAACAGAGTTGAATTTCAAATTTTGAACTGAGGGGGCGATGATAGGATGAGGTGGTAGGAAAGGTTTATCTTTGAATGAAGAGAGCTCAAACATGGTGGTCGAGAAACAATAGACGTGAGTTCAAATTTTCAAATTCAACTTCGTGAAAAGATCGAGAAAATCCACCAAAGAAAGCAGATCGGGAGATAGCAAAGGAAAGTCGAAATTGCAAAATGAGGAGCATAGAAATCCGCTCTAGGAATCAAAGCTCGATCCCAGTGGTGGGTCACTCGGTTTTCGACCTTGGTGGTCGTTTGACTTTTGGTGTTCGACCCCAGTGGTGGGTCATTCGTTTTTCGACCTTAGTGGTCGTTTAACTTTCGGTGTTCGACCCCAGTGGCGGGTCTCTAGGTTTTCGACCTAAGTGGTCGTTCGGCTTTTGGTGTTCAACCCTAGTGGCGGGTCATTCGGTTTTCGACTTCAGTGGTCGTTCAACTTTCGGTATTCGACCCCAGTGGCGGGTCTCTCAGTTTTCGACCTAAGTGGTCGTTCGGCTTTTGGCGTTCGACCCCAGTGGCGGGTCATTCAGTTTTCGACCTTAGTGTTCGTTTAGCTTTCGTTGTTCGACCCCAATGGCGGGTTCTCTCAGTTTTCGACCTAAGTGGTCGTTCAGCTTTTGGTGTTCGACCCCAGTGGCGGGTTATTCGGTTTTCGATCTCAGTGGTCGTTCAACTTTCGGTGTTCGACCCAAGTGGTGGGTCTCTCGGTATTCGACCTCATAGGCAGGTCTTTCGGTATTCGACCTCAGCAGTGGGTCTTTCTGTTTTTGACCTTAGTGGTCATTCGGTGTTCATTTGGGGTCCCGATGCTCATTTAGAGGTTCGACTATTTGGTGGTCGATGATTTATTCAAATTATAACCTTAGTGGCAGGTTGACGGAAACAACCTGAAGAGGAATTTCACTCTTGGATCGAGTCATGCTTACACGACCAGAGTGAGGTGACTAGATGATATAGGATATTATACTAGACCGGGTTTAATAGATAAAATGGGAAATATTGAAGAATAAGCCTACACATGGCCAGGACACGTGGCATGATGATATTGGACAAGCGCATCTTGGGCTATAAGGTACACTCCCCCTATAAAAGGGGGCTAAGGTATCTCATTCTCTCATTCTCTCTACTTGAGCGTCGGAGGCCCGACGCCGGGACCCCTCCCGGCGTTGGGTTCTTGCAGGTCTGGTGGCCGTCCGAGTTGAAGGAGCCCAGGTGAAATCTTATTCACTTCATAATCGTAAGACTTTCTATTCCTTTAATCCATGAATATGTTCGTCTTGATTTGTGAGATTGTTTGTGGTGAATCGATCATGAGTAGCTAAATCCTTATGCTAGGGTCAGGGGATTAATGTTTTGGATTCGTTTTTTATTGTGGTGTTCGTTGATTTGTTCTTCTTATGCGAGTTGATCTTTTAAAAGATTTTTTCAATTATCGTTCTTGAATATTGAGAATTGTTGAAGGGTGACATTTCAACTTCCAATTGTTTCAATTGAATTTGGTTTATTCGTGCATGAGGGTGGTGATTATAGTTGATTAGTTGGTTAACCACCCTCTAGTCTATATTAATCGACTCTTAAAATCGAAAGGGGAGGAGTCCGTCGAAATATGCTCGTATATGCTAGGTTTATTCGTAACTGTATTGCCTACGTGTTAAATGAATTGTTAATTTGTCGTTCAAGTTTGTTCTCTTGTTACGAAGAGTTATTGAGGATGAGTTCTTGAACGAGCAGGTTGTTCGAATCACTTAATAGAACAATCACTTGCCCATTAATTGCAATTCGAATCAAAACGGATATTCCCGACTCTCTAACTACTTAAATCCTGCTTGTTCTTCGTTGTTGCTTGCTATCTCAATTGCTTTATTTGAATTTTCATAGTACTTCATAATTAAAATCAAAAGCAATCTCTGAATTAGTATGTTTAGGACTTTTATTTCTTTTATTTGTGTTTGAATAAACGTACATAATAATTCGGCTAACCTTCCTCGAGAGACACGACCCGGGGAACGAATCTTTTGGTTCTACTCTGGTAAAAATATTTACAACACCGTCTGCACGCAGGCGACACGCGATACTCCGAGAAGGCCACGTCTTCCTGCCCAACGTCCTTTGTGACTCAGACGATCTCCAAGAGCGAAAAATTACAACGTCTCAGAGTTAGAAAAATATTGAACCGTAAGTCTTCTACCTTTACCTATAGATCTGCTGCGCATAGGTAATTTTGTAGATAAATTTGTAACTTGCACATTAGCGACGATCCTTATAGATCCCAACACGTGGGTGCTGGACATGCGGCAGTGGAGATGGCAAGAAACGTTGGGGCGGCGTGCAGCCTGTCTAGTCTCTAGGCGTTAGTCTGCCTAGAGTTATGAATATAGAGAGATGTCGATCAACCTGTAAAACAATGTGAGAGCACATAAAAGTAATATCCCTATGTTTTACAATATTTCTCTCTGCTCAGATGAATCACAGGATCAGACAAGGAATGAGGAAGCTCACGTGTGCGTTGTGAGATGACCCAGGTATTTGCTACTGAGTGAGCTTTTCGACCAACGGATAACATGTTTGTTTCATTTGTTGTTTATCTATTATGGTTCTAATTTATTAATGATCCCTTGCAGAGATGCCTGCTATCTCTGTGCCTACGAGGAAAGCTCCTTTGAAAAGGAAGCAAGCCGTCGAGGGGTCGAGCTCGAAGCCCGCTGACTCGACCACCTCTCAATACGCCTGTTCGATTTCACCGCCGCCAGAATTGACCGTCGAGCAACCATCCTCGATCCACCTTCCAGTCGACCAACAACCCGAGCAACCAGAATAGCTCGAGCAACCGGCATCTCCTCGACCGCACTCTCCTCCCTGCGACCAGACCACTCCAGTCATTCACATTCCTGCTTCTCCCGAGAATACTTTGCTCGAGGAGAATCAACTTAAGCGTCCCCCTGTTGAGGGGGATGAGAATGCTGGCAAGCGCTGTCGTCTCGATGAGACCGCGCTCTCGATCACTACACTTGATGGCACGGGGTTTGCGCATTTCCTCAGGGATGTCTTTCCTCCCGTCGACCATCCTACCGACCGTTATAATGACGGTCATACCCTTCGAGATCGAAGCAATCGGATTGCCCGATGGCTAGCTCAGGTAACCTACTATAGCTTGATGCTTATCTGTTTTACTCCACTTCTTGTCATCATGAGTGCCCTAACACTTTCTTTTATGTGCTCTTATAGGGAATGGTCGAGCTCGCGCCGCTGATCGAGCAGACGTTAGCTAGCTCGAGCCGTTCCATCCCGGCGATCGAGCAAGGCAATCTTCAGCTCGGCGATCGGTTGGATGAGATGGTTGTCAAGAGTAATGCGCTTAATCAAAGGCTGAAGGAGTCGGCCGCCCGGAATAAGGTCCTCTCCTCCGAGAAGGAAACGCTCGAGGGGGCCCTGAAATCCTTCGAGGAGGCACTCGCAGCTGAGCGAGCAGAGAAAGAGGCCCTCCTGGCTTCCTAAAAAGCTCTCGAGGCTGTACTTGAAGAGCAGAAGTCGGCTCGGGCACGTGAAAACGTTGCTTTCGAGCAGCGGGCCAAGCCCCTAATCGACGAGGCTATCCTTCGGGCTCGGAGGGTGATCTTCCATACGACTGCAGGTCAGCGTTTCCTGCAAGTATATCGCGAACAAGTGGTGGCTGCTTTCCAGCAGTCGCCACAATATCTGAAGGGCGTGCAGGATTACGGCGCCCAGTGCTTCGAGGCCATCATGCAGCAGACGGGGGCCCAGATTGCCGAGGACGATTTTGTAGAGTTCAATATGGAGGCTATCTGGGACACTTTGCCCAAAGTCCCTGCCGGCTACCAAAGTACCCTCGATCTGCCTGCTGACCATGACTGGTGGTCGGGTCTGCTCGAGCTTGTCGTGGATAGTGACGACCTACTGAAGCGCCATTTCAAATTGCCCCACGGTTATACTCCTCCCCTTGCTCGCCAAAACCCGCTGTCCGATGTGACTGGGTCGTCGTCCAGTTCGAGTCAGCCGGTTGACCCAGTGCAACAGCTGGTCAGCCACCTCCGGGGCACACTACTAGCGACAGCGATGCCAATGTTGAGCGAACTGCCGAAGATCCTACTAATGCCGCCTCTTGAATATGTTGTCTCTTCAATTTTCGCTGAACTCTGTACTCCTTTTTCCGTTAAATGAATGTCATTTTTGTTGAAATGTGTGAAGTTTTCTCGTTATTTTTCGATAATACGTCTGCTAATACTTTACTTTGCCTATTGCTTTTGTTGTTGACAAGCCTGCGCTGCCGCTATTCGTCGATGTCGTTTTCGCCGATTACTTAAGTCACACCATTTATCTACTTGATTACTCCTGATGAATTAATGGATCCCAATGACTTTAAATGCCATTTAACAAATGTCCACCCTCCTAGGGGTGGTCGATACATGCAATCACCCAGCATGTCGGCATTAAACATGATGGTTATATGTTGTCAAGCACATGTCCTCCCTCAAAGGGGTGGTCGTTACATGCGACCATCTAACCTCTCTGCCTTAATCATGATGGATTTTTGCCTTCGAGCACATGTCCACCCTCAAAGGGGTGGTCGTTATATGTGACCATCCGGCCTTTCGGCCTTAGTCATGATAGATTTTTTGTCTTCGAGCACATGTCCACCCTCAAAGGGGTGGTCGTTACATGCGACCATCCAGCCTTTCAGCCTTAGTCATGATGGATTTTTTGTCTTCGAGCACATGTCCACCCTCAAAGGGGTGGTCGTTACATGCGACCATCCAGCCTCTCGGCCTTAGACATGATGGATTTTTTGTCTTCGAGCACATGTCCACCCTCAAAGGGGTGGTCGTTACATGCGACCATCCAGCCTTTCGGCCTTAGTCATGATGGATTTTTTTTTCTTCTAGCACATGTCCACCCTCAAAGGGGTGGTCGTTACATGCGACTATCCAGCCTTTCGGCCTTAGTCATGATGGATTTTTTGTCTTCGAGCACATTTTCACCCTCAAAGGGGTGGTTGTTACATGTGACCATCCAACCTTTCGGTCTTAGTCATGATGGATTTTTTTCGAGCACATGTCCACCCTCAAAGGGGTGGTCGTTACATGCGACCATCCAGCCTTTCAGCCTTAGTCATGATGGATTTTTTGTCTTCGAGCGCATGTCCACCCTCAAAAGGGTGGTCGTTACATGCGATCATCCAGCCTCTCGGCCTTAATCGTGATGGATTTTTCCTTCGACCAGCCAGTGATTATACGACACCGCATATGCACAATAAAATAAAACGCAACAATTAGACCAGGTATTGAAGATTGCAACTGAAATTTCATTAATCAAAAACTGGGAATTCGATTACATCGTTTTTGTGAAACATTTCTAGTAAAAGGGAGGGGGGAATGGGAGGAGCTAAAGAAAAATTCAAACATAATATTTCTTCAAGTTAGTCACGTTCCATGACCTAGGGAGTGATCTTCCTTCGGCGTCCTTGAGTGAATATGCTCCTCCCGCATGAACCTTCTCGACCAGGTATGGTCCTTCCCAGTTGGGCTCGAGTTTGCCCACATGCTTCAGCACGTCCACCCTCTTCCAGACCAGGTCACCCACCTGGAATCTTCTGATTTTCACCTTCCTGTCATGTGTTCTCGCATCCTTTGTTTGTACGCCTCAACTCTGATCAAGGCACGTTCTCAAAATTCTTCAATTGTGTCGAGGGCCGCCATCATCAAGTTCTCGTTTTGCTCTGGATCATATGTGCTCGATCTCTGGGACTGGACCTCGATCTCAACTGGGAGTAATGCCTCCATACCATAAACCAAACTGAATTTTGTTTCTCCTGTGGTCGACCTGGGCGTTGCTCGATATGCCCAAAGTACTGAAGTGAGCCCATCGACCCATGCGCCCAACGCCTTCTCCAGTCTCATTTTCTGGCCATTCAGTATGATTCTGTTGGTCACCTCGACTTGTCCATTGGCTTGCAGATGAGCAACCGATGCAAAATGTTGCTCGATCTTCATGTCGTCACACCATGCTCGAATGCGCTTGCCATTGAATTGTGTCCCGTTGTCGGATACCAACACCTTTGGGACGCCAAACCTGCAACAAATATTGTTATATAAAAATTGTATGACTTTTTCCTCCGTGATCTTGGCCAACGGTTCGGCGTCCACCCATTTCGTGAAATAATCCACCTCCACAATCAAGAATTTTCTTTGCCCAGTTTCTTGCAGCATCGGCCCCACCAGATCGATACCCCACTGCGCAAATGGGATAGGAGCACTCATCGTAGTCATTGTCTCCGCCGGCTGATGGATAAGTGGTCGTGTTTCTGGCACTGCAAACATTTCCTGACCATCATCCTCGCATCCTCTTTCATAGTTGGCCAGAAATATCTTGCTCTTAGAATTTTTGCCACCAAGGAACCCGCCTTGCTATGATCACTGCAACATCCCTCGTGCGTCTCCCTCAGCACGTATCGACCTGCCTCTCGCGTAACGCACTCAAGTGAGGTCCAGCGTACGACCTCTTATACAACACTTCTCCATGTTCAAAGAACCTCCTCAACACTTTTGCCCCTCCTTCTTTCAACTCCTTCAGTATCGAGGCTCTCCAGTCATCGACCTCCTCTATTTCAGCTACCTCACACTCGACCACACTCTTCTCCATGTGTAGCAAAGTAACATTTATGCTCTTACAGTCGACCAGATTCTGTGCGATTTTGGATAACAGATCTGCTCGACCGTTCTCCTCTTGTGGTATCTGTACCAGCTCGAACGAGCTAAACTCCTCTCGCAACCTCTTCATCTCCTCCACGTACCTCTGCATCATTTCCTCCTTCACCTCAAAATCCTCCTTAAACTGGTCCACTACCAGCTGAGAATCGGAATGCACCTGAATCTTTAGAGCTCCTCCCACCATGGCCAACTGCATTCCTTTAATGACCGCCTCGTACTCCGCCTCATTGTTCGACACCCTGTACCCCACTTTGACCGCGAACTCCAAATTATCTCCTTTGGGTGAAATTAACACGATGCCCAAACCTCCTCCGACTCTCGATACCGAGCCATCAACAAACATCTGCCAAACACCTTCTGTCTCTTCCTCTACTTTCGTACGTTCCTGTATAAAATCAGCCAACGCCTGTGCCTTGATCGCCCTCCTAGGCTCGTATGTTATCGTTATCACTCAGCTCGACTGCGCACTTCACTAGTCGACCCGATACGGAGGGTGTTGGGTTCGCCTGTAGCGTACGAGCTATAAGCAGCGGAATTTAAAATTTTTCAAAAACATGTATTTAACATTTAAATACATAACTCGTACATACATATGGAGAATTAACAGATCGTCATCTTTAAAAACATGTAATAATACAAATTTTTATTTGTTTGAAAGTAAATACAATATTTACCTAAAGTTCTCGAACTCCTTCAAAAATGATGATGGATGAGGGAATCAATTCCCGGTTTGGTAACGACCCTTCGTGATGATTACTCGCTTAGGAATTCACGTGCCTTCCCTCTAAATGTATCCACCTTTCAAATTCCGGTTCTGATAGCCTCTTTCTTCGCTAGTAGAAAAGTATCGGTTTTGTATAGGAATATTAAATTGGATAATATTTTTGGGAGAAAAATTTAAGAACTCTTTCTTAAATATATTTGAAGAACTTTTCTTCTTTTCCAACTCTTTGGAGAAACTCAAGTCTTAAGCTTAGAACACTTAGAAAAACTTAGCATTTTTGTGCAAACTCTTTACACATATTTATACTAAACTTTTTAGTATAAAATAATCAATATTTAGTAATATTTAAATAAAATCATATTTTATTTAAATATAATTACTAACTATTGACTTTTATATAATAAACAATGTGGAGTGGTTCTCAACCTCCTTTAACCACTAATTATTATAATCCTTTTATTATTTTTAATCTTTAAATCATATTTAAAGATATTATTTTTCTCCCAATATTATCTAATTTATAATAATCATATTATTATTATTTTGGATTTAAAATTTAAAATCCAATTTTAAATTCCAACTTATTAATTTAGTAATTACTTTAATTACTAAAGTAATATCCAAAATACAATTAATCAATCTCATTGATTAATTTAGTATATTCCTTTAATTGACATCTAATCAAAATTAGATTTTTGTCAATTAATTCTAACTCTTTAGAAATACTAATTTTCACCTTCATTCAAAAATTGGTGTGACCTTTTAGGTTCACAATTAATCAACTCTTTGTAATTTGAGTTAATCAAATTAACTCTTATTCTTGAATTAACCCCTTAATTCAAGAACCCACATATCATGGGAACATCTAGCAAGTAGCATGAATCTAGTATTAATCGGATAGCGAGTAAACCTATTTCGATTACAATTACATACATGTAAAATCCTTTCTACATCCAATTTTCCGATTAAATCTTGGGTATGATTTTAGTCGAAACCCAAATTGATTTAATAACTATGATTCTATTTCATGTTTAGTAATTTGCGTACGAATCTCCATTCATCCCGCCTTGGCCAAGGACTTTGAATTACTAATTATGAAACACATAGGAAATTCACTTATCTTCATAAGTGTCGAATCCTTTGTTGGCCACTAACAAACTTCCATACATATTAGCATAATACCCAAAATATCCCTTTATACGATTGTGCTAGCAACCAAAAGGATAAATCAAAGTAGAATGTAATATGCACAAAGTTACCATTGTGCCTCAAGTCTTAGGATTAGTCATGTACTATTGTAACATGAAAATTCTTATTCGACAGAATAATTCTTCATTAAGAATTTTCATACGGTCATGTTCAGTGAACTTGTTCTCTAACAA
>BKCP01008737.1:1625109-1642999 GCA_008636005.1 Striga asiatica | reverse complement strand
CATATTTCATGTTCATTTAGTTAAATTTAATCATTGATCAATTTAAGATAATAATAAGTTTAATTAATGATAATGTGATATTGTGAAAGTGTGTTAAAGTAGGGACCATTTAATCCCACATTGATTTTGAAAGCAAAAAAGAATGTAAAAAGTAACTATGAAAGGCTAGAGGTATGGGACAATCCCACATCGATTACAAACACAATAACAAAGGCCAAAAGTGGCTATAAAAGGTTGGGAGACTGAAACATTTGATTTACAATTATCCCACATTGGATGAGAAAGTCCAATGAAAGGCAAGGAATGGCTATAAATATTGTAGCAACTTGCTTTAACAATTGTTCTTTGATATTTGATAATATTAAAAAATTATATAGTTTTTAAAATATTTAAATTATAAAAAAAAAAAAATAGGCCGGCCGCAATTAAGGGCCGGCGAGCCGAGAAGCGGCCGCGCGAGTTGCGGCCGCAATGCGGCCGAGCCAGTGGTGGCCGCAATTAGCGGCCGGCCGCGCGAGTTACAGCCGCAATTAGCGGCCGGCCGCGCGAGTTACAGCCGCAATTAGCGGCCGGCCAGCAGAAAAAAAAATAAATAAATAAAAAGGGCAAAATTGTCTTTTGCGGGTGCGGTATTTAGCAAAAAGGGATGCGGTATTTAGCAACACCCTTTGTGTTATCTTGTGTAAGAAAAAATAATTAAAAATTGATGAGCCCATAAAACTTTATCGTCTTGACACAAGTGGTGTCTAATACCGTTTGGAGAAGCAGACAAGAATAAGCATAACTTTTCAAATTAAAATTAGTAATATTTTTATACCATCTATAACTAAGAACATGTGGGTATCGTACATATAGATAATACAACATAATTGCCTCTATCGGTTTTCTTATGAAGCCAACAGTTGGCTCCATAACAGAGCCAACCTTATATATACAACAAATAAACCTACCATATTCTCTGATTACTTAAATAACGTTAATATAATTTTATTAATATGGTATGTTTGTTTGTTGTATATAAAAGGTTGACTCCATTATGGAGCCAACTGTTGGCTTCATAGCAAATCCGTCGCCCCTATATATAATTTTTCGAATGCGTTGAGTCTAAGTGGCAGGCTCGTGTGATTCGTAGGTTTATTTGGCATAAATTGGTGCTTCTTATTCACACATGTTCAGGTTTAGTTTTGACTATTAGATTTGAAATTACCATAAACTATTTTAGTTTTCTTTTGTTTTTAAGTTACCATATACTATTCTTATATTTTTTATATAATTCATGTATTAATTATTATTATAAATATGCATTCTTTTATTTTTGCAACTTTATAAATTTTTTGTTTGTATTTTATTTTTGTATATATGACCTATCAAAATAATCATATTTTAACGATATTCGATTTAACATTCATATTGCATATTGTACGTGGTAGAGACCGAACGGACAAAATATTTAATTGATTAAAAGTCTACTCAAGACCGCGGGGCGAGAAGCAACAGAACAAACCGAAACTCAGCGAAGACCGAGCACGATACAGATAACGTGTCCGAGCAACACCCATCATTACCAGAATATAGTCCGTACGATACGCATTAAATGAGCATGGATTCGGCAATCCTTAATCTGATGGCGCTTAGCAGACTGGGACACGTGTCGCAACCCGAGCGAGTTTGCTTTATGGAGATGGTGTTTTATAGTACATTAGCATTAAATGTGGTGTGACTAAATATCTAATTGATATTTTGTAAAGAAAAAAGGGAAAAGAAAACCTGAAATTGGCATGTAATAAAGTCCTCACACTTCCTATATAAGGAGCAAGAGGCAACATTAAATGCAATGAGCAAATGTTCTCATTAAAGACCAAATAAGTCACAGATAGAACTTACATTCGTACTGCCTTTTGTACCGAATACCATACAAAATCCCTATTCGTGCAGACCGAACAGAGTATACATTCTAGTATACAGTTCGAACACATGGTTGGTCAATTTTAGACATCAACAATTGGCGCTAGAAGGAGGGAAATCCCAACATGTCACGAGCATCATCATCGTCAAGCCAAAGATTCTGCCGAGAAGAGTCGGAGGAAGAAGAAAACCAACGTAGCCGTCAACCAGCTGCAAGGGACTAAACAACACTTTTTGCAGATCCCAACTTCGTAAAAGGAATATCGAACCTTATGACGCAGATCCGGCCACCGACATCCCAAGCACCAAAAACACCGGCGAAGAAGGATCTGGCCGCCGGACCCAGCCACAAAGGTCCGGTTGTCCAGATAGACACCTCGCAATCCCGCGAAGATACTACCAGAAGTCTGAGGAATCACACAAGGACCACCACCCTGTCCGAGCGAGAAAAGACGGACGAAAGTCGTTCGATCACCAACTCCCGCGCACATCGCACCAACCAGTCGGTTTTCAACTGGCTAGGAAGGAACACGGCCGAAGATGACCTAAGACGTACGGTCCTCAAACGGCGGGTAAGCGAAATCGAAGAAGAAGAATTGAGAAAACTTCGGAAGAGGCTATCCGAACTAGAGTCGCGTCACAGAGGAAAAGGACGAGCCACCTCAGCCTCCCAGGACCGAACCGAAGTCATACCAAGATGAACCATCACAACCTCCCGAGGACGGACGGAAACCATCCCGACCGAGACAGAATCACCACTGACGTTCGACATTTTACAGGAAAAGTTGTCGGAGAAGATCAAGGTCCCACAGATCGGATTCTATGACGGGGTCTCGGACCCGGACACCCATATAGGTCTATTCACCACATGGATGGACCTACACGGGGCCCGAGATGCCCTACAATGCCGAATGTTCTCGCTGACCCTAGGCGAAAAGGCCCAACGGTGGTACCACTCGTTGCCACCTCATTCGGTTCATAGCTGGCCACAACTGAAGTCTATGTTCCGAACCCATTTCATCGGGTCCCAACCGTGCCGCATACCGAAGGAGTCGATCACCAACATAGTCCAAGGAGTCGACGAAAGTCTGAAGGATTGCATCACCTGCTTCAACGAACGAGTGCAGAACATGGAACCATGCCACCAAGAGACCCTGCTCGGGTCAGCCTACTCGGGACTAAAACCGAACTCGATGTTCCGATGGGCCCTATGTCAGAACAAGCCCCAGACGTACCATGAGTTCTTGATGAGATCCCAGCAGCACGTGATCGCAGAGGAGAGCATGTATGTACCTATATTCGGACCCGCGACCGAACCACCGCCAAAAGTCAAGGAACATAAACCGTTCAAAGAGTTTCTGAAGGAAGGAAAAGCAGCCCAGGTCCGTGCGTTACAGAGGAAATACCATGCGGAGTTGACGAACAGTTACCATGGAGTCTATTCGGCCGGTGCGGCTGTCGTGTATGAGGAATTGAAAAACAAAGGAATCATACCGGATCCAAAGCTGCTTCGAGCCGACGAGGAGCACTTAGACAAGACCCGATACTACGCGTACCACAAGTCGCACGTCCACAATACCGACCAGTGCAGGAATCTGATATCTGCTTTGTTGAAACTGATTAATAATCCACAGGTGAGGAGATTCACCAGAGCTGAGGAATGACGAACGGATGGAGTTGGAAGGGGAACCCGAGTTCGAACCGAACCAGCAAAGGGCGAGGGAACTCCCCGAGAGATCCTAACAATCAGCCAGGACCGAAGAGATGAGTCCAGCACGTCCGAGAGGGGCCGCCGGAAGAGAACCATATCCGTTCAAGACGAGGAGGAATCATCCAACGATCCGGTCGAGAGGACCGTACCCACAAGAAGAATCAACACGAGCCGAGGAGATTCGAGAGTGTCTCGAAGGCAAGTCAAAGCATACGCGCGCCGAGCATACAATACCGGACACCAAATCAGCCGTGCGGAGGTGAGAGAGTGGCAGCCCCTCCCCACGAATCTTGTGATGTTCTCAGACAAAGATGCCCACCTGTTCGACAATCCACATTCAGACGCACTCGTGATCACAGCCCCAATTTTCCACATCCCCGTTCACCGAATCATGGTCGACATAGGGGCATACTCAAGTATCCTATACTGGGATGCCTTTGTCCGTATGGGAATCCATAAAAATGAGCTGCGCCCATGCAACAACGGAATCACAGGGTTCAACGGAGAGGCCACCCTACCCGAAGGGGAGATCTCCCTACCAGTCGAACTAGGAGGGGGATGAGTGAACGGACGGGTGATCATGGAGACGTTCAAAGTGGTGAAGATGACGAGCGAATACAATGCCATCCTGGGACGAACGACGTTGTATAAATTGAATGCGGCTGTGTCGATCTTCCGTTATTCGATCAAATTTTCGACCGAACATGGAATGGGAGTTCATTACGGCAACCAGAGGGAAGCCCGAGAATGTATCATGGCCATCCCTTCGCTTGAAATACACTCGGTCCTGATGGCAGAACCGAATCCTGCGGAGGAGGAAGGCCAGCAACCCACCGAGTCAATGAAACCAGACGGCCCAGGGGCGATCAAATCCACAGAAAAGAAGGCGGAGAACAATGAAGCCTAAAAGAAACCGAACGAGAGTGATAGTGAAGGTCAAAACGGCCGAAAGAGGAAGAGAGAGGAACCGACGAAAGCCCACAAGGAAGGAAGCGAACTCCCTCAGTCAGTCGTTACAGTCGAAGTTCGGCCAAACGGGGAATCAACCAACGAAGACATGCTGGCGGAAGAAGATGGGGCCGAAGAGGGAGATATGACGGCCGACCGAGGCTGCCGGCCAGGCAAGGAGCCCATGGAGGAGAAAGATGAACTGGATCCAAGGGACCAGTTCAAAGGAAGGAAAGCCGACCAAGCAGAACCTAGCGAAGATATGGAGATCATTTACCTCGACGAACCATTCTGCACCAAAACACTGCGCATTGGGAGAAATCTAGACCAGTCCATCCGGTCCGACTGATTGCTTTTCTGATTGAAAATGCAGATGTGTTCGCATGGACGCACGAGGATATAACTGGGATTGACCCGAACATGGCGTGTCACAGTCTGAAGATCGACCGAACGTTCAAGCCAACGGTACAAAAGAGAAGGAAGCTGGGGCCAGACAGACAGGAAGCCCTTGAGAATGAAGTGATCAAGCTGGTCGACAACTGTTTCGTTAGGGAGGCAAAGTATCTGGTCTGGGTATCCAACCCGGTCCTGGTAAAGAAGAATAATGGAACATGGCGATTGTGCATCGACTTCAGCGATCTCAACCGAGCCTGTCCCAAAAACAGCTATCCGTTGCCCAGCATCGATTACACGGTGGACGCCACGTCCGGACACGAGCTGATGAACTTTATGGATGCCTACTCGGGATATCATCAGATCCCGATGGACCCGGACGACGAAGAGCACACGTCTTTCTATTCAGCCAGAGGGTTATATTGCTACACCATGATGCCGTTTGGTCTGAAAAACGCATGAGCAACGTACCAAAGGCTTGTGAACAAGATGTTTGCCAATCTGATCGGTTGAACCATAGAAGTCTATGTAGATGATATGCTTGTAAAATCTGTGTATGCGAACGACCATGTAACTCATTTAAGTGAAATGTTTTCCGTCTTGCGCGATTACTCCATGGTATTAAATCCTAGAAAATGTACTTTTGGAGTCGGGTCGGGAAAATTCCTAGGGTACATAGTAAGTCAAAGGTGAATCGAAGCCAACCCCGATAAAATAAAAGCGATTATAGAATTAAAACCTTCTAGATCCGTGAAGGAGTCACAAAGTCTAACGGGTAGGTTAGCAGCCTTGAATCGTTTTATTTCAAAATCCACGGATAGGTGAAAACAATTTTTCGAAGCTATTAAGAAAAACAAGCAATTCGAATGGACGAACGAGTGTCAAAAAGCCTTGGACCAGATCAAGGAGACGCTCATCAGATCGCCTGTTCTGCAGAAACTGATCCCGGGAGAGATGCTATACCTTTACTTGGGGGTGAGTTCAACCGCAATAAGTGCTGTGCTCGTTCGAGAAGAAGATTCGGATGAACATCCGGTTTATTACATCAGCAAGGCATTGCACGAGGCCGAAGCCCGTTACCCTCCAATCGAGAAGCTCATCTTTGCATTAGTGACCGCCTCAAGGAAGCTTCGACCATACTTCCTCGAACATCAAATCACGGTCTTATCTGTCTACCCGATCCGAAAAATCCTCCACCGACCAGATACGTTTGGACGGATGATAAAATGGACTCCCGAACTCGGACAGTATGACGTTCAATACCGGCCCCAGACAACAATCAAGGGCCAGGCGTTGTCTGATTTCGTAGACGAATTCACCACCGGGGCCGAACCCGTTCAAAGGACAAAAACATGGGAAATGTACATTGACGGCTCGGCAACATCGGACGGATCTGGGGGCGGGGTCATGATAGTCAGTCCCCAAATGAAGTTGTACTGTCACTCCGTTCGGTACCTTTTCTCGGCCACAAATAATGAGGCCGAATATGAGGCACTCTTGGCCAGACTCGATCTGGCCGAATCGATGAATCTGACCAATTTGAGAGTGTACTCTGACTCGATGCTACTGGTCAAGGAAATTTCGGGAGAGTTCGAGGCAAAGGAGCCTAGATTGATTCCATATTTGAATCTAGCTAGAAGAAAGATGCAAAGGGCAAATATCCAGCTGGAGCATATTCCTCGGACAGAGAATGCTCACGCAGATGCTCTGGCACGGTTAGCATCCAGTCACGGAACAGACGAGATCGAGTATGTCTACACTCGACACCAGGAGAAACCGACCATTCACGTCGAGCAGATCATGGCAGTCGGAAGCGAACGAGACGAGGGATCGTCTGGGTGGATGGAACCCATCCACTCGTACCTAGAAACTGGTGAATTACCGACCAACCCGAAGGAGTCAAGATCTTTCAAAATCCGTTCGGCTAGATACACACTCATGGGGGAAACGTTGTACAAGAGAGGCTTCTCGTCTCCCCTGCTTAAGTGTCTGGATACCGCAAAAGCCGAACGGGTGATGAGAGACGTGCACAAGGGAGTGTGCGGAAACCATTCAGGTGGACGGGCCCTAACACACAAGATCTTACGACAGGGATATTATTGGCCCACTATGAAGAAGGATTCATTCAACTTGGCAAGAAGATGTGAGAAATGCCAGACGTTTGCTCCTAATTTGAAGCAGCCGGCCCAACCACTTACCTCGGTGTTTAGTCCATGGCCATTCGCTAAATGGGGAATAGATTTGATCAGTCCCTTGCCTACCGGGAAGGGAGGGGCCAAATATGCGGTGGTGGCCGTGGACTACTTTACCAAATGGGCTGAAGCAGAGCCACTAGCCACATTACCAAGCAAAAGATGATCGACTTTCTGTGGAAATCAATCGTTTGTCGTTTCGGCGTTCCCCACTCTGTCGTGACTGATAACGGACGGCAGTTTGAAGGAAAGAAGTTCGGCTCGTTTTGTGAGGAATTGGGGATTCGACATCATTTGTCCACTCCCTACCACCCGCAGTCGAACGGTCAGGTGGAGGCGGTCAACAAGATCATCAAGCAGGGATTGAAGGTGCGACTGGAGAGTTCGAAAGGGGCTTGGCCCGAGGAATTACCGAACGTATTGTGGTCGTGTCGGACCACAGCCAGATCAACGACGGGAGAAACGCCATTTTCGTTAGCATACGGATGAGGCGATGGTCCCGGTTGAAATTGGGTCCAAGACTAATCGAGTGGAAAACTTCGAGGGTCAAATCCCGACTCTATCATCCGGGAGACCTAGTTTTGAAACGAGTGACCCGACCCGATCCGGGCCCTTTAAAGCCTAAGTGGGAAGGTCCGTATAAAGTTGATGTCGTGCTGAGAAATGGGGACTATCGATTGAAATACTTAGACGGAACTCCCCTATTGTACCCTTGGAATGCTTTGTATTTGAAAAAATATTACCAATAAAACGCGTACGTTTGTTTTAGTTCCAACATCCCAACCAATCCAATGAAGACCAAAAATGACCGGGCAACGTAAATTTGTCCGACGCGAAAAATAAATATGGCCACTTTATGGCAATAAGTCCGAGCAATGTAAATTGGCCCGACACGAGTAAAGCCCCAGTAGGGCAAATCGACCGAACATATAAAAATTGTCTCGGCGCAAAGCGGATGAAACCCCAGGCAGGGTAAAACGACCGGACAGCAAAAGTTGTTTGAGCGAGTTTGCTTTATAGAGATGGTGTTTTATAGTACATTAGCATTAAATGTGGTGTGACTAAATATCTAATTGATATCTTGTAAAGAAAAAAGGGAAAAGAAAACCTGAAATTGGCATGTAATAAAGTCCTCACACTTTCTATATAAGGAGCAAGAGGCAACATTAAATGCAATGAGCAAATGCTCTCATTAAAGACCAAATAAGTCACGGATAGAACATATATTTGTACTGTCTTTTGTACCGAATACCATACAAAATCCCTATTCGTGCAGACCGAACAGAGTATACATTCTAGTATACAGTTCGAACACATTGTTGGTCAATTTTAGACATCAACAATTTTTGAACTGTATACTAGAATGTACACTCTGTTGATGGGTGTTGCTCGGACACGTTATCTGTATCGTGCTCGGTCTTCGCTGAGTTCAGTTTGTTCTGTTGCTTCTCGCCCCGCGGTCTCGAGTAGACTTTTAATTAATTAAATATCTTGTCCGTTAGGTCTCTACCACGTACAAAGGCCCCCAGGTTCGGTATATACGGATAGTCTTGGACTAATCGTATCTACCGGAGCTGCTTTATGTGATCTAATTGAGCCGAACGAGGTGATTTAAACAAATTAAATGTTGTTTCATGAAAAGTCGTGCCCCTTCGCATATCTGGACAGACAGTTTCTGTCCCCTTCGACGTGTCGTGATTGCATTGGCCCAGTGACATTAATGGCGTGTGCGAAACGCTTCATTCTCTCGCACCGTTTCAGATCTGAATCATTTTGCCTTCTCAGAATTTTAAATGCTCACCTATAAATACTGCGCTTCCTAGGTTTAAAATTTCTTCCCTTACTTAAACTTTTCTCATATTCTTAGAACCTCTCGTGCTTCCAAGATCGAGTACAACGTATGTCCGTTCGTTTCTTCTCAAAATCGTAGTCCCCGATAAGGTGATTTCTCTTTCTTGTCGGCGATCTTTTCTTCTAGTAGATTCCCCTTTTTCTCTGTCAAAACATCGGATATGTCTACTCCCTCCGAGAGTTACAATGAAGAACAATATGAGGAGGCCCTTCAGGAGGATACGACAGGCTGGATGCGACTCCCCCTTCTCAAAGAAAACGCTGAGGAGGACCGAAACATTGAGGAATCAATCGTTGCTGTCCCAAGGGGATACTGGCGACGACCGTACCGTGAGTGGCCGACCCAGACTTGGTATACACTCGCCTCCGCGCCGAGCGATATGACCGACGACCGGGTAGTTAAACTACGGACCTCTATCCGGGTACCTAGAGAACTGTGAATGTTTGCTCCGTATAGGCGCGAACGCATTCATTGTCTGTCGCCAGGGTACGTTGGAGTAGCCGAACGGTCCATGGTGTTCGGCCTGCGATTCCCCTTGCCCCGCATCTTGACGGAATACCTTCGAGATTGGGGAATTGGTTTTAGTCAGATTTCCCCGATCGTGTGGTTAAGAATAATCAGCCTACTCGTTCTTTTTCACGAGAAAGGTTGGGAAGCCCCGAACTGCGACGATATTCGAGCTCTATTCCTTTTCAAAGAGACTCGGAAAAGATCCGGACAGTTTTCGATCTCTGTTCGGGATGCGGCCTTCGGCAACCTAATTAAAAAGGTTCCTGAAACCATCAACAAATACAAGAAGTCTTGGTTCTGGGTCGGTCGTCGATGGCAGACCATTCGGTCTGAAGGGGATCCCGAGACGTCCGAGTTTTTTACCGTTCCTACTAAATTTGTGTAAAAAATGGGTCAGTTTAACCTCTTTCGCTTTACTTTGGTCACTTGCCCTGATTTCTGTTATTTTTGTTCACACTAACAGGTGCGACTCGTTATTTCAGCCAACCACAAGCACGTTCCAGAGCTGCAGGAGTCCTTTGCTAAACGGTTGAACGAACTGCTGAAACTGGATGATTCCTCAAGAGAGTGGCCCCTGTTAGTTGAAGATGCTCGTTTAGCTGGTGCAGGTCTTTGTCCGGTGTCACTCACGAGACCCCATTAGGGTAAGACGACCGAATGACAAGAATCTTGTCCGGCGTAATTTACGAAACCCCAAGTAGGGTAGGACGATCAAATAACAAATGAGTTTGTTCGACGTCATTCACGAGACCCCATTAGGGTAAGGTGATAGAATGACGAGAATTCATCCGGTATACGAATAACGTGACCTCTTTTAAGGTAATAAGTCCGGACAATGAAATTTGACTGGCACAAAGCGAATAAAAGCCCTTTAAGGGAAAAAATTGACTAGTTCAGATACGATCAAGTCTAAACGGAAGTAACGAACAAACAACACAAAACCACTCAACGAATACAATCATTCGCGTAACAAAAATGAAAAATCCAAAGCGAAAAGATGTCACCTAAAAAACGAACGTCCATTCAAACCAAAACGAAATACGAATATTGTTCAAAAGCCAAAAGGACCGACCGAGGAATAAACCATCCTCGCCAAATACCATTTTCAAAACCTCAAAAGAAAACATAATTAAAGTAGTAAGTTGTCTCAAGAACAAGCAATCAGGCAGTTTCAAGACACACATAGCACACTCTCAAGCGGGAGGAGCCCGACCGGCCACAAGATCTTCTTCGTTCTCGTCGGTCCCTTCGGTCCGAATGTTGGAATCTCGGTTCGGACCCTCGGCGGTCATGTCTGCAGTCGACTTGGACAAGCCATCAGCCGTTTGACGGCTATCGTAGGTCTTCTCGTCGTCATCCACCATCACAGCCGTCGCCTTCATCCCTTCGTCCAAACCGAACTAAGCAAACTTGATTTATCTTATTGCCACCAGATCGTCAAGAGTCTTGCCACCCTGCTTCATCGCATGGATCACCCAATTGAGACCGAGAGCGGCGTTGAAGTCCATATCGTTAGCATAATTCGCCGTCTTCTTCTATTCGCTTGAACCCACTTCTCGGCCCCTCTCAAAGGCCTCATCGATCGAGCGCAGAGACTTAGTCACCTCGGACAGCTGAACCTCAAGTTTCTCTCGTTCGGCCACCACATCACTTCTCTCATGTTCAGATTTTGACAGCTCCTCCCTGACCTCGTCCAACCGTTTTGCAGCAACCTCAGCATCCTTCAACAGCTTGGCCTCCTCTGCTTTAACAACTTTTATCTCACCTTCAAGCTCGGCCATCTTATACTTCAGCCCGTCGGCCCTTTTAAGATCGTCCCTCAGAGTGTATATCTTGTTCTCGCAAATGGCGTGTTCGGCCCTCAGATGGACAAGCTCGTCTACAATCTTGCGAAACTCGGCCATAGCACTAGCCTTCATGCACATGGCCCGACCCAAAGAACCGGTCGCGTGTTCCATCCTTTCAAGCGGACTCAACCCCTGAGCCACCTGCTCGGGCTCAACGTCCCAGTTCATCAACGGCACCACGGCTGACTCGAGAACGTGTGCAGGCCATTTGGCTGCATTCACAATGTGCGGACGCCCCACAGATTTAAACCTGATGAACCAATCATCTGCTATCCCTTTCAAGCATTCGGAACGCGCAGCCCTCGTCGGTTCAATGGGAAGATAGGTACTGGAGCCGTTCTGATGAACATGAACGTCCTTTTCTCCGAAGAAACCTGTCCGCTCCATTCGGTCACCAGGACCGACAGTAGATCTCTGCTCAACGGGGAGTGGACATATCCGATGTTTTGACAGAGAAAAAGGGGAATCTACAGGAAGAAAAGATCGCCGACAAGAAAGAGAAATTACCTTACCGGGGACTATGATTTTGCAGAAGAAACGAACAGACAAACGTTGTACTCGATCTTCGAAGCACGGGAGGTTCTAAGAATTTGAGAAAAGTTTAAGTAAGGGAAAAATAGGTGAGCATTTAAAATTCTGAGAAGGCAAAATGATTCAGATCTGAAACGGTGCGAGGGAATGAAGCATTTCGCACACGCCATTAATATCACCGAGCCAATGCAATCGCGAAACGTCAAAGGGGACAGAAACTGTCGGCCCAGATATGCGAAGGGGCACGACTTTTCATGAAACAACATTTAATTTGTTTAAATCACCTCGTTCGGCTCAATTAGATCACATAAAGCAGCTCCGGTAGATACGATTAGTCCAAGCCTATCCGTATATACCGAACCTAAGGGCCTTTGTACGTGGTAGAGACCGAACGGACAAAATATTTAATTGATTAAAAGTCTACTCGAGACTGCGGGGCGAGAAGCAACAGAACAAACCGAACTCAGCGAAGACCGAGCACGATACAGATAACGTGTCCGAGCAACACCCGTCATTACCAGAATATAGTCCGTACGATACGCATTAAATGAGCATGGATTCGGTAATCCCTAATTTGATGCGCTTAGCAGACTGGGACACGTGTCGCAACCCGAGCGAGTTTGCTTTATGGAGATGGTGTTTTATAGTACATTAGCATTAAATGTGGTGTGACTAAATATCTAATTGATATCTTGTAAAGATAAAAGGGAAAAGAAAACCTGAAATTGACATGTAATAAAGTCCTCACACTTCCTATATAAGGAGCAAGAGGCAACATTAAATGCAATGAGCAAATGCTCTCATTAAAGACCAAATAAGTCACAGATAGAACTTACATTCGTACTGTCTTTTGTACCGAATACCATACAAAATCCCTATTCGTGCAGACCGAACAGAGTATACATTCTAGTATACAGTTCGAACACATTGTTAGTCAATTTTAGACATCAACACATATATAAAATAAAAATTATTTCATCTATATTTGTAAATAGAATCAATTTTATTATCAACTCAATTTAAAAAATATCTTATAACAATATAAATTATTTTATCAAAATAATAACAATCTAATTCGTTATTTTTTTTTCCATAAATTTTGGATAAGAAATGAAAATTAAGTATTACATAAAATAAAGTTTAAGAAATATTATTTTTCAATTAAGAAAAAAAAAAGAATCAAATATATGAAGTTGTAAATAATATTAGCTTTATACATAGATAATTTCAATAATATTATTAAAAATATCTATTTTTGTCAAATTTAGTGTAAAAATACGGGCACCATTTGAATTAGTTACTACTTTGTTAGTTATTTATAATTGTTGCATATTTATCATACATAATTTCACAATAAAAATATAGATTATTATAATCTTTTTTGTACAAATATTAATATATTTAAGTATCCGTGTAGTATAATGGTATTTTACTAGTTGAAAAAATAAAACACTAAGATACGTATAATTTTACGTTAGCCGTGTTAACATAGGCAATTCTAATGCAATGAGCTAAAAATAGGTTTTTTTATTTTTTATTTTTTTTCCAACGAAAACACATATATTAAGCTCAAAGATAGTATGCCGGTAACCGACTAATTACAACATCATTCCTTCTACCCCAACGATAGAAAGAACAAACACAGGATACTCACATACGAGGATTACCCTTGTCAACCGACTTGTTCGGAGGTAAAAAGAAAAGAACAAACATGAAAACTAGACTTGAGTTTTAACATTTTATTACAGACATAAGTGGAAGGAAACAGAGCACAGTTGTTGTTTAGCTGCCCAGCCAATTCCTTATTAGATATATTTCATTGTATCTCTGCCCACCCTTCACTCTTAGCTACCTCAAGAGCTTTACAAATTGCTAGAAACTGAGCCTCTTTCTGGGTGTCTGCTCTTACATCTTGAGTGTGCTAAGCATGAATTTGCTGTGCCTCCTTCCATGCCGTGCCAGTTAGTTCCACATTTCCCTCAGGTGAACATAGAGCACTGACTTGCAAGTCACAAGCCCTATCCTCCGGGAAAAGCGTTCCCCTTGGTACTGAGTGTTACTATCCCTGTCTCCTAAAGGACCATCCTTAGGATCAGTTTCAAAAGTGTAGTGCATCTCCATCCAGTCCCTCATTGCTCCTGAAGTGACTTCCCTCTCTTTGAAGGTTTCTTTTGAGACCACCCTATCATTCCTGGCCCTCCAAATTCTCCATAGCAAACAAACTGATAGCACTGTTCTTTTCTGTAGTATAGCATACCTGGAGCTGCAGCACACCTCTTCCCACCAGCTTCTCAGGCTCTCTGTCCTTGTTTGCAGAGCTGTCCACTCTAACTCCATCAATTTCCAGCATTTAGCAGATTGTGTGCACCTATCAAATAGGTGCTCTGCATCTTCTTGTTCTTCTCCACACAGATTGCATATAGGTTCCACTTTCATACCCCTACTATCAGTTTGCATTTTGCCCCTATAAAACCATGGTACAATCTCCACATGAAATTCCCGAGTTGAGGGTGCATTGGCAGCGTCCATGTTCTATTCCACATCTTGGTAATCTATTCCCACATTACTAGATAATTCTGTAGCTGCAGAGCTTATTTTGTGGGCCACAATGTTCTCATAGGCAGATTTGACAGAGAAAACCCCTTTAGGGTTAAGGTGCCATATTAATCTGTCAAAGGTTTGATTGAGTCTAAGTTGAGTGTTGAGAATGTCTTGAGCATCCTGTGGACTGAATGTTTGCTCTATCAAATCCCTGTCCCATCTTCTCTCTCCAGCCACAAAAAGGTCACTCACCTTCTTCAATCTCTCCCTGTTTTCCTGAAATATGCAGAATGGTTGAGGTTGATAAGCTCTAGCTATCCGGGGGAAATCCCAGATATTTATGTTTGTCCCATCACCCACTTGGTATCTCATGCCTCTCAACAGAACACTTCTAGCTCCCAGCCACCCTTTCCACAACCATGAGTCCCCCTCTTTTTTTTTTTTTTTTTTTTTTTTTTTTTTTTCACTTCAAACAGATTACTTCTATTAAAATATCTGCCCCTCATGAACTTACTCACCAGAAGGTTTGGATTGGTAATTATCCTCCACGGCTGCTTAGCTATTAAAGCTTCATTTAGTGCCTCCATGTCTCTGAATCCTAAACCCCCTTCATCCTTGCTTTTGGACAGCTCTTTCCATGAAGACCAATGAATTCTGCCTCCACCATCTTCTTTTTGTCCCCACCAGAAAGCTGCTATTGACCTGCAGATGTCTTTGCAAATGGTTGCAGGTAATTTAAAGCATGCCATAACATAAATTGGAAGAGAATTAAGCACTGTTTTTACAAGAAGTTCTCTCCCTGCTTCACTCAAAAGGCTATTTTTCCAGGATTTTATTTTACTGAGCACTGCCTCACTCACAAAGCTAAATACCTAGCAGAAGACACTTGCATTAAGCCCCCTAAACCCTGACACACAACTGCTTTTAGACTATCATCACAATTCTTAGAGAAGAAAAAGCAGACTTATGGAAGTTAACCAATTTGACCAGAAGACCTCACATACTCTGTCAATATGTTGGATAACATGGTTGTTTGAGAGACGGAGGCCTTACCAAATATGATTACATCGTCTGCAAAAAATAAATGTGTGATGGAAGGACAGTTTCTGCTAATTTTGAGACCATGATATTCCCCTCGAAGACAAGACTGAGTAATAGCATTAGAAAGGGCTTTAGAGAGTAAAATAAAGAGATATGGAGACAAGGGGTCTCCTTGTCTCAATCCTCTTGAAGGGATAACTGACCCACACACTTGGCCCTCAATATTAAATGAGAAAGAAGACCCTCTCACACAAGCCATCAACCATGCTACAAATTGATTACAAAAATCCATCTTAAGACAGAATTTAGCCAAGTAAGACTACTCTACCTTATCATAAGCTTTAGACATATCTAACTTAACAGCCATATAATGATTTTTCCCTTTTCTCTTGCTATTAAGAAAATGAATGCATTCAGAAGTAATGATCACATTATCCAATATTTGTCTGTTAGGAATGAAAGCAGATTGGGTTGGTGCAATGCAATTGTGAAGGAAAGGCTTGATTCTGTTAACAAGGATTTTTGCAATGATTTTATAAGTGACTGTGCAAAGGCTGATAGGTCTAAATTCAGTTATTTTATTGGCATTTTTGGATTTGAGTATAAGGGTAATAACAGTATGATTTGAGCTAAAAATAGGTTGGATATTATGTATATTAATATTCTATTTCCTTATAACACAAAATTGCTGTTACGTACGCTGCCGAATGTATGAAGCCATGAAAAAGAAACTTTAAGTCATGAGTTGGGAGTTGTGAGTTGTGACAACATTAAGTTCAAAATNAAAAAAAAAAAAAAAAAATGTGTTCATAAAAATTCTCTAAATAATGAAGTATGATATGCCATTACAGTATGAAAGTCAAAATCTATTTATCAATACATTGACACTAAACCCTCTCAGCCAATACAACAAAAATCTAATTCAAATAATTATTAAACCTTTGAGGATAAAACATACTTTAAGATTTTGAGGCCCAAAAGTTTATAAATGGTTCCTCCAAAAGATTTGATATGCAGGAGTTTGATCAGTTTGTTCTCTGAAAATTATAACATTGTAATCTTAAATTATACTTTTCCAAGTTCTGTATTTTACATAATATAATATTCTTATATTATCATATGATAGCTGATATATTATCTGAGTTATTATATGCGTACACGCATCAAAATTACACTCCCCACATTAATTTCACCGCCGGCACTCATTCCCAAGCCGCCTCATTCACTTCAAATGCATTTCTGCCTAACTTTTTAAGTTGAGCTGTCACTCAACATTATTTTTTCCAAAACCAAAACAAAAGAAAAGAAAAATAAAAGTAGGGTTTGCACTTAATTACTATATAATACTCCCTTCTTCACAATCTTATATATCTATATAGAGATGAGATCATATAAGAATGATAGATAGTGAAAAAAATAAGAATGATTTTCAACTATTGAATCCAACATCTCTATGGTTATGATAAAATTAAATTTAATTAATATCAGTCAAACAAGTTGTGGCAATTTTATAATTAAATGATCATATTGTGGTCAAACATATGCATTTGACCGCACATTAAGGATATATTAGTCATTACAAGTATTTTCATCTCACCTAGTGGGCCCCACACAACCTACACCTCTCTCTCTCTCACACACTAACACACATCTCACCCACACAGATGAAGGATCACGTAAAACCACCCGATGCACCACCTCCATCTCCGGCTGCCGACTTCCGACCATCGTCACCGACACACCGCGCCGGCTGGTTTTATCACCCCCGCAACCGACCACCAGCAGCCGCGTCACCAACCTCAACCGACCCCGCCACCAACCACCACCATCTCAGCCCCCAACCAACACCAGTCCTGCCTTCGACCACCACTCGAAACAGCACCGGCCTCGGCATCGACACCAATCACCACCATCCCTGCCACAGCCGTGAACAGACCCGCCGCCGCACAGCGACGTCGCCGCCGCACAACCACCGTCTGCAATTCTCCAACACCGACATCTAGTCGCTCCGACCACCACAAGTCCATCCACCAACCACCACCATCCCCGACACCGACTCGAAACAACACCGGTCCCGTCATTGACACCAACAACCACCAGCCCTAGCCACAACCGCGAACAGACCTGCCGCCATACACCCACCCTCTGCAATTATCCACCACCGACGTCTAGCCGCTCAGCCAACACCAGCATCGCCGTCAATCTTCGTCGCCAATGCTGTCCGCGCCGTCCATCTCCTCTCCGTGTGTCGCCGGTCGAATTCAGATGTCCAAATTCTGGCTAACAAGATCCGCCGGGTGAATAGAGCACCTCCGGCAATCAAGCTCCGCCGCCTGAATCGAGCACCTTCGGCGAACGGACAATCGATCCGGCGGCGGCGATTTGAAGGTAGAAGGGAGGTGCGGCCGTAATTGTTTTT
>BKCP01008737.1:1582691-1625097 GCA_008636005.1 Striga asiatica | reverse complement strand
TAATTTGGGGATGAAATGTCTTTTGGGTGGGTATTTCATTGCAACTAGGTTAATTATTGGGAGTTATTTGCTATTTTTTAAAAAAACTCTAATTATAGTATAAATTAATTAATAATTTTAATATTTTATACTAGATTATTAAAATTTAATAAATATAAAATATTGACAAGTAAAATTTAAATAAATAAAGTCGATATTGAACTGTAATAACCAAAATTTTAAAACACAAAATGATAATAGAACCGACATAAAATTTCGATTCGAAAATTTTATTTCGACCAGTTTTGATTGCTATAACGTGCAGTATGAGAGATATTAATGTGCATTTTATCTAACAATATCGTGCACGACTTTGTTAGTTAATATGCAATCTAGCAGACATTAATCGATTCGATGGTATTTTTTATCACAATCAAATTAAAACCGAACATAAATGTCTGACGTAGCCGGCCAGTTATACAATTTAACCAAAGTAACTGAATTAAATTATTATGTATATACATAATATTGTAGTTAGCATTTTGAAGTTGAAAGTAAAAATAGATAATCGGTCAGTATATAGAATTTCGAATCGAAAATTGTAGTTTGGACAGTTTCGATCGCTATTGTGCACTCTAATACGCAATTATGTGAAACATGTCGTACACTATCGTGCACTCGCAACACGTAAAAAATGTATAAATAATAATAATAATAATAATAATAATAATAATATATGTTCGGTTGGTTCGATTATTTCACTCTTTTAGAAAATAAAGATGTTATCGAACATCAATAACTGATATTCGAAAAGTAAAAGTACATAATGGATTTGAAATATAAAATTCCATACCAGTAAATTGTAGTTAGATCGGTTTATATCTATATTGTGCAATACGATTGTAACGCCCCACTTGATTTTTTAAAGAAAATCCATGGTTTTTCCAAAAATCACAGTAAAATTTTTCGAAATTCATTTTTCGATTCATAAACATTTCGGCGTTACTCATTCAATTCAAAACATAGTTCAAGTCGTGTATGAACTAGCGGGGATTCATAAACTCGATTTTACAAAGGTTTTCATTAACCCATTTCACAACTGCATGATCAATAAAATAAATATGATATCCATTTAAACACATACTTATGAATATCAAACATAAAGGTTTCAAAACCAATCCAACATTTTCAAATCCAATCTGAGATCAATCAACTTGTCTAAATTCAAGCATAAGGTTCATAACTGCGAAAGCAAATAATAATAATAAATAAAAAGACCACCCACTCGCCTTGTCTCGTCATCCGCCAACTGTTTAACCTGCATCCGTGAAGAGCAGGTGGGAGTGAGTACAGTTGGAAAACTATAGTACTCGTCACTATGCATATGAACAATATAAAATATGTTAGGATGGTATGGTCGCAGCATGAACATAAACAATAATAACATCATGTCTCATCTCTTATACAATATCACACCAATTCACATTACTCGTGTGCACATCTATCGCTAGCCGCAGAACGGGGATTCATTACCCGAAGGCGGGAGTACATGCCACGCTACGGACACAGCCTTCCATATGAGCTTACGTACCTGACAAGGGCACGACCATATCAGGACTTAAGGAGACTTGGCTCGCAACGGGAAACCGTATTACATCGATGGGGACAACTATACCGATGGTCGTAACAGCTCACATCGATAGGCTACATGTTCACATGCATACATAGATCATACCAATTTCAACACATTTAAAACACACATGCATAGACATTTTAGAATAACTAACCCACCTGTTATTTGGATTGGCAAAAGCACAATAAGAAGGGACGTAGGTCGAGGCTTGACTCCTCAAACATCTACATTAAGTCAAGATACTACAATCAACACCTATCTTGACCTTAGAAGGAAAACACAATCATACTTAGTCGAACTTGATTCAACTAAGTTGTTCGTAGAGTCCTGTAGACATTGGAACACTTGGACTTCACACTTAGACTCGACCAAACCAATCATGGGAGTACACATAAATTCCAATAAAATATGGCCAAGACAAATAATAAGGAGTAACATATAAACAAGATTATCCAAAAATTTAAATTTAGACATAATAAGCTAAAAGATAACAATATTTTATTTTATGAACACATCACCTACTCTAGATGATCAGGCAAATGGAAGAGTTAACCTCTAAAATTTTAACACAAAATTTATCTCACGGGACATAGCAAAATCACCAAGTTTCAGCCCTTAAATCAAAATACTCAATTTTATAAAATTCAAATAAGATTTTAGCAAAAACGGGCATAAATTCATAGCCTGACCTAATGAACGAGTTAACACTTGAAATTTTTACACAAGCAACTATAGAATGTATATACCAACATATAAAATTATTAGATCCAAACATTAAATACACGAATTATAAAAATTACAGCAAGATTCTGCAGAATTCGAGTTTTTAATAAAATGGTACTAAAATGAACTTGATAAATCCCGTGCATCTTTCCTCACGTAAACCATCATTAAACGAGCACATAAACTAAAATTCAGTAATATACAGCAATAAGTCGATTTTTCATAAATTAAACAATGTTCAACAGAAAGCTACAATTAATTATTTATCCTAGCAAATGAAGTCCAAAAATTATGAAAAGTTTACACAATATCCAAAAATGACAGAGAGACAACATATTCAAAATTCAGCCATTTTGGAGCACAACTCGATTTTATATGCAATTTACACGATTCTGCCCAGGAATTAAAATAGCTACAGGTGGAATTTAAACCTGAAATTTTTACACAACATGTATAATCATCAGAGGATATTACACACAAAATTTCATATCATTCAGAGCAGCATGAGATTTATCATGAATTTAACAAATATACAGCGACTATTCGAGTTTGATACATCCTAAACGACACATAACTCATTTATTTCTTCCGAGGCCTTAACCATAAGGCCAAGGACTTCCAAACGTTCCATATTTACAGCATTCACACGACTAATATTATGATCTCTTTCAATTTCACACGAACCGAAAGAGGTCTCGACATAAACACATCATATATTAATCTCAACATGAAATATAATCCCTTATGCATTAGTACACAATAAAACACGTAAATTAATGTAAAAGGGATCGAGCCTCGGTACCGTTCTCGGGAAACATGCGAGAAGGGATCGAACGAGGGTTGACGGGACAACGAAGGTGGCTTGCGGCGGCGGCAAACGACTCGCAGCGGCGTCTCGGCAACGGCGCTCGACGGCTGGCGCTTTGTCTCGCTGCAAGGGGTGCACCGATGGACGAGCAGCGAAGGGGACACTCACCGGAGGAGGGTGGCAAGTCGCGGCGTTGCTGCTGGTTCGCGGCTGAGGAGTTGCGGCTTGCCGGTAAATCACGACGATGGAAGCAGCTTCGTGAGGAGGTCGCGATGTCGAGGAGGAGAAGGGCTCGTCGTGATGTAGGCTCGCGGAGGAGGGGAATCCGTCGTTGGTGATCGGAAAAACGAGAGAGGGTGAGGAAGCCGATGATGGCGACGGGATTTGAGGGGGAGGGTTATGACGAGAGCGAGAGAGATTGAGGGAGAAGCTGCGGGTTTGACGTGAATGAGGGAGGAGATATGAGAGCGTCCGTTTTTAATAAACACGCTAGGGTTCTATTTCTTTCTCCTCAAGAAACACACACACACACACGCACGGTTAGGGGCGGACCGGGTCGGGTGGCCGGTTCGGCTGGGCACCGGTTCAAAGCGGGTGGGGCGTGAGATTTAAGAACTCGGCCGGGTCTCTCGGGCTCGACGTAGCCAATAAAATAGCTCGGTTCGATCGCACGACAATTAATAAAACCGGATAATTTATAAATTACACACATTATATAATTAATAATAATAACATTTAGACATTTAATGACAATTAGACATTCAATAATAATAATAATAATAATAATAATAATTATAATAATAATATTAATATTAATAATAATCCCAAATTTATTCATAAATGAATGGGGCATTACAACGATAGTCATTCATGTGCAATTTACCTACCACTAATGTGCAAATGCATCACATACATGTTTAATGATTTGTTCCAAATCAATCTAAAACTTAAAATGAAATACTCTGATTTATTCAATCAATTAACCGAATTTTCCTAAATAATAGAAAGCTTTATTATTTATATGGTGAAAAATATATTTACTGTTTAATATTTAAATTTGATAGTTTACATTACTATTGCTTTGAAAGATATAATAATAAAATAGCGAGAATAATAATGTGCACTCTCGTAGACAGTAATGTGCATCCCAACTAACATTAATATGCAGTCTATTGATTAGATTTTTTATGTGCATTTCGATTTTAATAATATATAATAACGTGTTTTTAATTAACATTATTTTTCACTTGTCAAATAATTTATATAACAAAAATTAATTATATAAATTTATTTTTTTATTTATTGAACTCATTAATGTGCATATGGTCTAACGCTGTTGTGCAGTCTGACGGTCACTGATATGCATCATGCTTAATATTATTATGCATTCTACAGTGCATATTTTTTTTTGTGCAATTCAAAATAAAAAACTGAATGAAATGTTAATACATACTATATTTAATCTCAATATATAAAATATATTTAATGTGACAGAGATTATTTCGTTCACAAATAGTAATTCTTTGGAGCATATGACACCAAACTCAGAAAGAACGCGGGCTCACACTGAATAAATCAACAATTTTCATAATTTATAGAATTACTAAGGGTGTATGGATTTAATTGGTTTTCTTTTATTAACCATAGTTAATTTTAAAATAGTTAGTATACTTAGTTGTTAGTAAGAATTTAATTTTAAATTAAAATAATATTTAAAATAAAATAATTAATGTTGATTTGAAGTAAAAGTAGGAATAAAATGATTGAAAGTGATAGTTAGTTAAAACTATGTGAGTGGACGAATAATGAATTAAAGTCGATGTTATGTGTAAGAATAATTGATTGATATTATTTAACTAGTACATAGCCCGTGCGATGCACGGGACAGAGATATTAAATGAGTTATTTTCATAGAGTTTGTCCGTTATGTAGCACGTGCAGGATGATTCGGGACCTACATGAGATGTTGGCTAAGGTCAACGTCGATCTATCTCCGCCCGACGAGATCAAGAGGATACCGGCGTATGCGAGATTTTTTAAGGAATTAGCGGAAAATAAACCGAGGCTTGAGAATAGTGATGAGGTGCTCGTGTTCGAAGCAGCAAGTGTCTTCCAGCATAACTTGCCGAAGGCTTTGTGATCACTTTAGCCTTCGGGAATGGGAGAGAGACCTCAGGGATGCTCGATCTAGGAGCAGACATTAACCTCATGCCACTCACAGTATATCACCGACTCGGGGTTGGCAATTTGAAGCCCACCGTGATGCGCTTACAGCTTGTAGATCGCTCATTCCATCACCCAGAAGGGATTGTGGAGGATGTGCTCATCCGTGTGGGGAAGCTGATAGTCCCCGTAGACTTTGTTGTGCTTGATGTGGAGAACGTGAAAGAACATTGTAAGGAGCACGCCATCCTCCTCGGATGACCCTTTATGGCGACCACAAGCACGGTTATTGTATGAAGAAAGGGACTGCGAGCATGACTGTGTTGGGGGAATCTACCCTCATTTCCGTTCGAGAGATTCAGCCTGAGCCGCAAGTGAAGCTGGTGGAAGAGTGTGCGTACCTTAAGGATGCCACTGTGTTGAGCAGCTCTGTGAGAAAGCGTGCATGCGAGAGCACGCTATGATGTCATTGCAGGGCCGTGTCTGTGTTGAGAAAGGATGCCACCCCGACCGCCACACTAGCCCTCCTCTGCCCAGTTGAAGCAGCTGCCCAGATCTGAATAGGGTGAAAGATTTGAGTTAACAGAGGCTCGCCGCTGTTCAGGGCCTGACTACCTCCACCCGCCACCTGCACCACCGGATTCACAGTGACTCGTCTAGTCACTGTGTCCTGTACGTCTGTATCTTTTTCTTTCTCTTTATTTTTGTATTTGGTCTAGTGTTTTGTTTTTATGTTGGTCGATTATATGGGTAAAATTTCCTTGTACTGATGATCGACAATGGGGACATTGTTCGGTTTTAAGTGTGGGTGAGTTTTTACAAGATTATGTGTCTATATGGTTGACCAGGTCTAGTTTTTTTTAGGGTGTTTTCATTTTCTGTTCAATTTGAGTGTCTTATCTTGAGTCAGTTTATGTGTTTTGTGAGTATGGATTATGGTGAAGTATAAGATTGGTTGATGATTGTTGATGAGTTTGAGAAGGTATGATGATGATCATGACTAGTATATTTTGACGAACTTGATGTGTCGTTTTGGTGGACAATTATTTACCTTATGTGAGGTTTGAGCCTTATATTGTTTCTTGAGAGATATTGGTCGGAACCTTTGGTGATCAGAACTTGCTTTGAGTCTGTTTTGAAATGAATTGATTGAAGTAGTGATTTATGAAAATGATTAACGCATTTCTTTGACATCGCTTGTTTTAGCCTTTTCCATTGACCCTTGAGCTTATATTTTCATTAGTAGCTCGTTGAGCCTTAAAGTGTTTCTTATCATCCGATTTGATTGAATTATTTGAGATTTGACAGTGAACCTTGTGATGATGACGGAGCTTTCTAATATGTTTTTGGAATGGTTTAGAACTTGTTTAAGTTGCATTTCAGTGATTGACTAAAAAAAAAGATTTGAGAAGAGAACTCGCAAGACGAACGAAAAGGATTCTACTCTGCTGACAAGGAGGAGAATGTCGTCCTTACGTCTCGATCTTGTTAGGAAAAAGCAAAACCCCTTACAAAAATAAAAAAAATAATAAAAAAAAGTCAAGTAATAAATTTGCATTTTAGCTTGAGCATGTGTGATTAGTGTGTGGAGTTTTTGGTGGGAATGTTTAGTTTCATGTTGATTACGGATAGGTGGTGAAATATTGGAGTATTTATGTGCTCGAGAGTGTGAATGTTTATTTGAGCCACTTAATCTTTATAATTGTCCTTCCGTTGATACCTACATTACATCCCGTGAAGACCTCTTGATTTGCAAATTCGTGATCTTTGATTGTTTTGGAGTATGAATAGACAATAGGCAAGCTTATGTTGAAGCAGGATGATCTACCAATTTGAGCGAACCCATATCATATTCATGCAAGAAACTGAGTGAGGCATATATGTATTATACTTTCGTGCTCGAGAGTTTGTCTTTTCAAAGCATAGCATTCGAGTTGTAGATGAGGTATGCTATATTGGTCATTAGAAGTTTCCTCGGCTAAGTTGATTAATTTGTGACTTGTCTTATTTGAAACTGTTATCCATGCTCGTTTGCTTGTTTTATTTTCTTCTCGTGTCTTTTTGTTCGCGACGAACAAAGATTTAAGTGTGGGAGAGTTGTTTTTTTCCCATTTTTGTTGCTTTTTTCCTTGTCTTTTTGCCTTTCTTTTTCCCCCATATTATAACTTTTAGTTGGTTTTTAGTCGTTTTGTAATTTATTTCGTGGTTTCTTCTATTTTGGTTTTCCTTGTGTTTTTCAGTCGATTTTGGGTTTTTTTCCTCGTCTTTGGTGTGCAAGTTTGGAAGATTTGAGAGGATTTATTTTTCACGATAATTGGACCGGGTGAACATGATTAAATAGAGCGTTTCGTTGGCGACACACAGAAAAAAAGCGGAATCAAATTCTGAGTCTAGACGAACCCGAACGACCCCGAAACGTGAAGTTGCCAAGCAGTCCAAGCACCAGCTCACCAGGTCGCCGCGCCATGCCCCGCGCCGTGACACCCGTCACGGGCGTACAGAGACTCGGTTCCAGGCGCCACGCCCGCGGAGGCCCTCACGCCACGACAGTCTGTCTGCGCCATGTCGTGCCAGTGCGTCACACCCGCGGAGGCCTGTCACTCGCACTCCAGTACCACGCCCGCGGATTCCCTCACGCCCCGACCAACCCTTGCCACGCACCGCACCATACCTCGCGACCAGCGCCACGGGCCGACAGAGCCTCTCTTCTCCCAGGTGCCACGCCGCGGTAGACTCGCGTCCCACGCAGTGTTGCCCTGCCACGCCGCGGCCAATAGCACCCCTCGCGCCATGCCGCACCAGTCTCACGCCGTGGACCCTCTTTTCTATAAATATGCATGCGGGACATCGTCAAGAGATATCTTTCGACTCCAGAAATGAAAAACACTACCCACTCTTCTCTTTCACTCGTTTTTCACTTTTCTTTCATATTTTTCGACGTAGAACTCAGATTTAAACTCGGATTTCGCCATTGCTTTGGGATTCAAGCTTGTTTATCAAATTAATCTTTTGGATTCTATCAATCGTAAGATTCTCTTTTAATTTAATCGTTAATTATGAATTCTTGGGTTGATATTTCTTATGTTGATTATTCGATTATGAGTAGCTAAATTCATATGCTATGGATAAGGGATTGATGTTTTGGAATCGTTTGTGATTGTCGTGCTTGTAATTATTCAATTTGTGCGAGTTGGTCTTTCATAAGGATTTTTCAATCATCGTTCTTGAGTTTTGAGAATTGTTGAAGGTTGACACTTCAATTTCCAATTGTTTCAATTGAATTCAATTAATTCGTGCATGACGTTATCAATTCTAAATGGACTAGTTGATTAACCGTCTTCTAGTCTAATTAAATCGACTCTTAAAACCGAAAGGGGAGGAGCCGGTTGAAATAGGCTCGTATAAACTAGGCTTGTTCGTAACTGTATTGCCTAGGTGTTAAATGACTTGTTAATTTGCCGTTCAAGTTTGTTCTCTTGTTACGAAGAGTTATTGAGAATGAGTATTTGAACGAGCAGGTTATTCAAATCACTACGAACAATCATTTGCTCGATAATCGTAATTTGAACCAAAACATATCTCCCCGACTCCCTAGCTTCATAAATCTTGCTTGTTCTACGTGTTAGTCTGCTATTTCAATTTGCTTTATTTAAATTTTAGTAGTTGATAATTAAAAACCAAAACCAATCTTTGATTTAGAATGTTTATGAATTTTATTTCTCTTATTTGTGTTTGAATAAACGTGCAGATTATTCTGGCTAACCTTCCTCGTGAGTCACGACCCGGTGTTCAAATCTTTCGATTCTACTCCGGAAAAATATTTACAACAATATTTATTCTTTGATATACGAAACATAATAATTTTATTTATTCCTGTTCCTCGTATAATACTCAATTGTTATTTTATTATAAAATTTGTTGTAATATAATGTCATTATTATTATTTTTAGTTCCGGGGATGTTGGACCCTACGACTTGACGATGTTCAATTAATTTTCGTGGTTTATAATTTAGTTATCTTTTTGGAACTGTGCGTGTTATTTTGATTGATTAATTTAGATTTGTCAAGTCTTATTTAGATTGATCACCTAACATGAACTCAATTTGGTACTAAACATATGAACCACGAATTGTCTTCTTATGACTTATCAATTAGATATACGATGGCTTAAACAAATCTTTTTTGTCGGTAACCTCAGACCAATCAATCGAATATGTTTTAATATGTAATTGATCGAACACTATTTGAAAATGGATTAAGCTTTTCATCTCTATACCTAGAATTAGACCTTCAATCTGTAATTGTTGTTGTGTTTAATTCATAAGTAGTATCGGGAAGCTGGTAACTATCCACGCGGTTGGATTCACTACTTAGATTAGCCTATTTTTCTAGATCCTAAAGCGGCTATTGGATTAAATCTAGACAACGTGTTCTAGACTATCCAAGAAGTCAGGTTTAATCGTAGAGCATCTTGCGGTTAAATTAAAAGTAAGGAAAATTCGGATAACAGAGCGTGTTGCTATCTAAGGATAGTATTTTCATAAGATAACGAAGTTTGATACCAGAATTGATTAGATGAGTCGGTTGAGGGTGTAGACGGAACCATGGACTAGAAGTTTTCACTTAATTTGTTTTCTTTTTATTTTCTTGTTTAGATTTCATTCTTAGATAGATTAAATTTATAATTCAATCCCCTCCCCCATTTATCGCTTTTTATAATTTCAATTAATACAAGAATATCAAAATTTGATTTACACTGCTCGTGGGATGGACCCTTGCTCACTACTACTGCTAATTGATAGAAGCTGGTTAAGGAAATTTTAAATTAAAATTTACCGCATTGCGACGCACGGTCAGTTCGAAGGTCTTTAAGTAAGTTGTCGAGACCAAGTGGATGACTCGCTGAAATCTCTCAAGTGTGGTGACTTTCAGAATCGTTTGAGAAGGGTCCTCATGATCATTTGCACTTGCCTCGCCTCAGAAATCTCCTCACCAAGCATGGCACTTTGGTTAACGAGATTTCAAAAACGTGCATAGTAACTATTTTCATCATCCTTCATGCAAATTTCATCGAACTCCGTGGTAATCCTTTGGAGCTTGGAACACTTCACCGTGCTAGTACCTTTAAACTGACGTACGAGGTTTTTTCACAAGTCACATGCCGTCTTGCATTGTATGATCATCTTGTGGCGTGTCTGATCCACGACGGTCATGATGGCATAAAGTTCTCTATAATTAGTTTGTTCTCCAGTTCTTTCGTTATCCGTCCACAATCCTTTGGGATTTTTCACCATCGCAGTAGTAGACAAGAAAGATGTTGCATCATTGTTTTTCGGGGGTGATGATTGTAATATCCCATTCAGTAATTAATAAAAGTAATTATTTTTAGTTCTAAGTTTGAACTAATTACTTTTATTAATAATGCTCGTTCCTAGTTTCGAGCCCAGTTATTAAGTTATAAATGTTCAAAGAAGTGAGAAAATTTATTTAGACATTTTAGTCTATTTAAATTATTAGAGAGAAATATGAAATTTTTAGAATTTGCGTTTTTCGATTGTGGTCGGAATTTATGTCCGATTTCAGTTCTGAGAAATACATTAAATTATTTTCTCTCTAAATTTTTAGTAGAATACAAGATAAGAAAAATTTTTCAGCATAAAAATGAAAAATACAAAAAGAAAAGAAGGAAATTCGAAAACTGTAAGAATTTTCGATTTTTCGGTAACTGTTCGTTTTAAGTCAGAATTTGGTTCCGTAAATTGGAGAATTTTCACTAAATCTCGAATTTAATCATTAAGATCAGATTAGGATCATAAGAGGGGCCTTTCTAAGCATTGACTATGAGTTGGAGAAGTTTACATGTTAAGAATACTATTTATTATCTATATTTATTTTTACAAATTGTATTGTTTATTATGATCCAAAATTCACTCTATTTGGATGTTTGTCCAAATTATCTAAGTATATAATATGTTTGGAGAGTTGAATAAGTTGATCATAAAATATTTTATGAGTATTTAAAGATATAAGTTACATTTGTTTATGAGTATTTAAAGATATAAGGTACATTTGTTTATTATGAACAAAAAATTCACTATATTTGGATATTTCTCACAATTGTGCCTATAAATAGAGGCCTAAAATTCAGAGTTTTTCACACCAAAATAAAGTTCCAAAGTTAAATAAGAGTGAAAGAGAGAATGAGTGGGAGAAACTTTGGAGAAGTAAAGAAGAATGAAGTTTTTACTCTAGCAAGAAGGAGGTAATTTAATTATCTTAAAGTTACATGCTTAAGTTCATGTTTTGAAAATGAGTTTACATGTTTATGAGTATGTATATCATGATTTAGAAGTTGAAGTTTATAATTGATACAAAGAGTTAAAGATGTTAAAGATCAATTATATGATATATGTACTTGAGGTGATAAGATGATAAATTGCATGAGATTTTCATAAAGATATGAATATGCTGGAAAAGTATGATTTAAATGAATGATTCTTATGTAAAAGAGGGGTACATGAGATCAAGAATTAAGTGATTTGGCAAAGTATAACTTGAGTTATGAATTTTTGAAGATGAACATGTAAGATGAAGCTTATGTTCACTATTGAAGTTAAAGTTTTCATAACTTGATGAATATACATGATTAACTTATGAAATTTTGATGATATGTCTAAATATAAGATGAGATTATGACTGTTAAGTTTCATAATTTAAAGATGAGAAATGAGTGAGTTATGAATATTAGAAGGCATATATGTGAAGATGAGTATATATATGCAAGAATATTTATGATATGTTCAAATTGTTAAAATGAGATTTTCATGATTTATTCTCATATGAGTGATGAGCAATTTGACAAAGTTTTGATTTAATATGTTGAGTATACAATTTTATAAAAAAAAAAAATTGTATTAAATATGGCATATTAATATCATTAAATGATGAGATGAGTATGCTTGAGTTTATTTTCACTTTCAAGTTATTTAAGTGAAAAGTGAGTATAAGCCAATATCTATAAATTGAGAGATGGATTAAGTACTTGATTAAGTTAAAGATCAAGATGAATTTATATATCTTGATGAGGATGTTAAAAGTTAAGTATTTAATCAATTATAAATGTGAAATGTAGTTATTTTCACATTTGAGTTATGACATGATAAGTTTAATACCATATTGATGTTTATGAAGTCATGATTGACTTTAAGTATATGTAAAAAGTGGAGTTAAGTATAAACTTGAGAATAAGCAAGTGGGATAAGTTAATAATCTTAAGAACTTATTGAGTATATGAGCATAGTACTTAGTATATTTGTCTATATTTGATTTAACTTGCAGATACAGTAACAGTACAGCACTTATCGAGTTACAAACGATTTCAAAGATGAAAAGGTGGGGACCCTGAACGGGTATCACATTGAGTACGATATTGATGTCATATGGGATGAGGAGACATTAAGTTGTCTCGGAGTATATCCTAAAGTTCTAATGGAGGCCGTTGAGTTGCCTTGAGAAATATCCATTAGATGAGTATATATTAAAGTTATGAGTTTATTACGCTTGGGAAGAAGGCCGCCGAGTTGCCTTACGAGTACTTCCTAAGTTCTGATGGAGGCCGCTGAGTTGCCTGAGAAATATCCATCAGAGTGTGCACACGTATCCGACTAACTATCGGAAAGAGAAGAGAAAAGTTTAAGTTGCCGATTAATATCGGTTTATGATTATCCATATTCGTTACTCACCCCCATGAGTTTTGGTTTCAGGTAACAGGTCGAAGAGGAGGTGTGAGTGGAGCAGTGTTGGTGTGGATCGTGGATTCAGATGAAGACAAGCTTTGATACGGACATTTAAAACAGTCTGTATAATTAACTACGTTTTTAAGTATTTCCGCTACGCATATTGAGACTTGAACTTGCATTTTAATGAATTTCAGATTTCAAGTTTTTACCATTATGAGAAATATGATTATGGTATTTTAAATGCAAGTTTAAAGAAAATCTGTTTTAATTATGTCTAAAGAAGTATTAGACAAAAAGTTTAAAGATAAACGGATTTTCAAGATGATGAATTTGAGTAGCATCCCGAGTTAGTCACAAAAGATTTCAAAAGAGTTAAAATATATTCGAAGTAAAAGTTGCGAAAAATTTACTCTGATAAGCGTGGTGTTACAATGATTGTTGATGAGGTTGAGAATATATGATGATGATCATGACTATTATATTTTGACAAACTTGATGAGTCGTTTTGGTGGACAATTATTTACCTTATGTGAGGTTTGAGCCTTATATTGTTTCTTGAGAGATATTGGTCGGAACCTTTGGTGATCAGAACTTGCTTTGAGTCTGTTTTGAAATGAATTGATTGAAGTAGTGATTTGTGAAAATGATTGACGCACTTCCTTGACATCGCTTGTTTTAGCCTTTTTCATTGACCCTTGAGCTTATGTTTTCATTAGTAGCCCGTTGAGCCTTAAACCATGTTTCTTGTCAACCAATTTTATTGAATTATTTGAGATTTGACAGTGAGCCTTGTGATGATGACGGAGCTTTCTAATATGTTTTTGGAAAGGTTTAGAACTTGTTTAAGTTGCATTATAGTGCTTGACTAAAAAAAAAGATTTAAAATGAAAATAAAAAAAGGGGGGAGAACTCGCAAGACGAACGAAAAGGATTCTACTCTGCTTACAAGGAGGAATGTCATCATTACGTCTCGACCTTGTTAGGAAAAAGCAAAACCCCTAAAAAAGAAAAAATAATAATAATAAAAAAAGTCAAGTAATTAATTTGCATTTCAGCTTGAGCATGTGTGATTTGTGTATGGAGTTTTTGGTGGGAATGTTTAGTTTCATGTTGATTACGGATAGGTGGTGAAATATTTGAGTATTTATGTGCTCGAGAGTGTGAATGTTTATTTGAGCCACTTAATCTTTATAATGGTCCTTCCTTTTGATACCTACATTACATCCCGTGAAGACCTCTTGATTCGCAAATTCATGATCTTTGATTGTTTTGGAGTATAAATAGACAATAGGCAAGCTTATGTTGAAGCAGGATGATCGACCAATTTGAGCGAACCCATTTCATATTCATGCAAGAAACTGATTGAGGCATATATGTATTATACTTCCGTGCTCGAGAGTTTGTCTTTTCAAAGCATAGTATTCGAGTTGTAGTTGAGGTATGTTATATTGGTCATTAGAAGTCTCCTCGGCTAAGTTGATTAATTTGAGACTTGTCTTATTTGAAACTGTTATCCATGCTCGTTTGCTTGTTTTCTTTTCTTCTCGTGTCTTTTTGTTCGGGACGAACAAAGATTTAAGTGTGGGGGAGTTTTTTTTTCCCATTTTTGTTGCTTTTTTTCTTGTCTTTTTGCCTTTCTTTTTCCCCCATATTATAACTTTTAGTTGGTTTTTAGTGGTTTTGTAGTTTATTTCGTGGTTTCTTCTATTTTGGTTTTCCTTGTGATTTTCGGTCGTTTTTCGGTTTTTTTCCTCGTCTTTGGTGTGCAGGTTTGGAAGATTTGAGAGGATTTATTTTTCACGATAATTGGACCGGGTGAACATGAATAAATAGAGCGTTTCGTTGGCAACACATAGGAAAAAGCAGAATCAAATTCTGAGTCTAGACGAACCCGAACGACCCCGAAATGTGAAGTCGCCNGGACGCCGGTTACTCGCACTCCAGTACCATGCCCGCGGATTCCCTCACGCCGCGACCAACCCTTGCCCCGCACCGCGCCATACCTCGCGACCAGCGCCACGGGCCAACAGAGCCTCTCTTCTTCCAGGTGCCACGCCGCGGCAAACTTGCGCCCCACGCAGTGTTTCCCTGCCACGCCGCGGCCAATAGCACCCCTCGCGCCATGCCGCGCCAGTCTCGCGCCGTGGACCCTCTTTTCTATAAATATGCGTGCGGGACATCGTCAAGAGATTTCTTTCGACTCCAGAAATGAAAAACACTACCCACTCTTCTCTTTCACTCCTTTTTCACTTTTCTTTCATATTTTTCGACGTAGAACTCAGATTTAAACTCGGATTTCGCTATTGCTTTGGGATTCAAGCTTGTTTATTGAATTAATCTTTTGGATTCTATCAATCGTAAAATTATCTTTTAACTTAATCGTTAATTATGAATTCTTGGGTTGATATTTCTTGTGTTGATTAATCGTTATGAGTAGCTAAATTCATATGCTAGGGATAAGGGATTGATGTTTTGGAATCGCTTGTGATTGTTGTGCTTGTAATTGTTCAATTTGTGCGAGTTGGTCTTTCATAAGGATTTTTCAATCATCGTTCTTGAGTTTTGAGAATTGTGGAAGAGTGACACTTCAACTTCCAATTGTTTCAATTGAATTCAATTAATTCGTGCATGATGTTATCAGTTCTAAACGGACTAGTTGATTAACCGTCTTCTAGTCTAATTAAATCGACTCTTAGAACCGAAAGGGGAGGAGCCGGCTGAAATAGGCTCGTATAAACAAGGAGGAGAATGTCATCACTACGTCTCGATCTTGTTAGAAAAAAGCAAAACCCCTTAAAAAAAGAAAAAAAAAATAATAATAAAAAAAGTCGAGTAAATAATTCGCATTTCAGCTTGAGCATGTGTAATTTGTGTATGGAGTTTTTGGTGGGAATGTTTAGTTTCATGTTGATTACGGATAGGTGGTGAAATATTGGAGTATTTATGTGCTCGAGAGTGTGAATGTTTATTTGAGTCACTTAATCTTTATAATTGTCCTTCCTTTTGATACCTACATTACATCCCGTGAAGACCTCTTGATTCGCAAATTCATGATCTTTGATTGTTTTGGAGTATGAATAGACAATAGGCAAGCTTATGTTGAAGCAGAATGATCGACCAATTTTAACGAACCCATTTCATATTCATGCAAGAAACTGAGTGAGGCATATATGTATTATACTTTCGTGCTCGAGAGTTTGTCTTTTCAAAGCATAGCATTCGAGTTGTAGTTGAGGTATGTTATATTGGTCATTAGAAGTCTCCTCGGCTAAGTTGATTAATTTGAGACTTGTCTTATTTGAAATGACAAGATAAAGGTTGAGACTTGTTCGGCTATGATTCCTCCATCATAGGCCAAGCCCAACTAGTTTCAATGATCTCCCACGTTCCTTTGCCTAAAGAGCGCAATAAAATCGTTATCATGGACTTCCAATATGAGTAATTTGATTTGTCGAGCTACGGGGGACGCAATATTGATATTGCCTCGTGGTTCATGGCTCTCAATCCTGTTGAGTTCTATCAGAAACGTCGACTATTCCGCACATTCGAATCCATTGAAATTAAATCCTAACGCAGCAGAATATATAGTTAGGATTAGGACTTACGGTTTAAATTTTTTGCCGACTCTGAGACGTTTCTGATTTCCTCTGTAGGAGATCGTTTGAACCGTAGAGTCCGTTGGGCAGCCGGACTTGACATCATTAATGCATCTATGGTTGCTCGTCTGGTTGTCTCGGACCTTCTGTAGGTTATCGAACTCTTCGAACTGCTCGGAAAACATCACGAACTCGAACCGGAGCTTTTGGATTGGACTGAACCGGTCTGGACCGGGTCTGGTCGGGTCTGGGCTGGGTAGGACTGGTTCGGACTGGATCTAGTCGCTGGGGCCGAGTGCTGACGGGCATGGTCGAGGCTGGCATGGACACGGGTGCAGAGCATGCTGGCAGGCGAACGGTGTCGCTTCACTGGGAGCGTGCGGCTGACTGGTGGACTGGGACACGCTGGCTAACGCGCGCTGGCGGTGTCAAGGACTTCGGACGCATGTACATGCAACACTCCTACTCCTGCGTGGACTTGGACGCGGGCGGCGACTTTGGGTGTGTGCGGCACGTCTCGTGGCACGCGAACATCTCACGCGGCGAGGACAGGACGTCATCTGTCTATGCACATCGGCGCGCGAGGCCTTCGCGCGGCGAGATTTCTAGACACCGTATGCACGTGGTGGCGTACTGGGACGCAACAGCGCATGGCTGGGCGAGGTCCGCCTGGCACCTGGGGCTGCGGCGTGGCTTTGCACGAGGTGTGCGGTCTGGGACACACCTGGGCGCGGCCAGGGGCGGGATGAGCGCGGTTGGGCGAGGACGGGCACGGGTGAACTCCCGCAGCTACTTGCCGCAATCGACGGTGGTTCCGGCGGCTTGGAACGGTGGCTAGTCACTGGGAAATAATATATATACATAAGGCTCGATAAATATTGTACCCTAAAGTCTTCTAATGTATTACCTAAACACCTATTCCAAAAAATCTCGGTGGGCAATTTTTCGGATCTCCCGAACTCTCAATTGATGTAATGCTCGAATTTTTTCTCTTCTTCAACACCTTAAATTTGACTATCAAAAACTTAGGGGAAAAGATTGGGACATGATTTATTTATAGGCTACATTAGAGACCTTAAGGAGGTGCTAAATATGACTTTATCCCATTAGGCTTAGGAATTCTAATCATGTTCCATATCTTTTCTTATCTAGGATAATATTCCTTCTAGCTCTAATTACCTTAGAAGACTCCATAGTCTCTTAACTCTAGGTAATATTCTAGAAGGAATATTCCTTTCCCTAGGGAATCTTAATTATGGAATATAATTAATTCCCAATTCCTAAATCGTATTAAATAATAAAACATTCCACAAGAGTAATATTATTGCTCTCCTCATTTAGCTCCAATTTATTCAATAAATTCGAACCACCACTTGATTAACAAATATTAATCTAATTGACCGATTTACCTCCTTATTTAAGATATAACGTCCGTTGATTAATTAAATTACTGACAAAATAATTTATCAACTTCTTATTCATTTCCGAAACTAGTACCACTCAGATCTTTAACCATTATGTCGGATACACATCCGTCTGCAGGGCTTGACATAATATTCCTTACTGAGCTCATTTCGGGGACGTCATCAACCCAGCGCCCTGAGACATAGTAACCATAAATAATTTATAACAGCACATCATATAAATACCCTTATTTACCAAAGTACTAAGTATGTCATCCTAGAAGAATAGGAATCAGCCTTCGTAAATCAAAAAAACAACTAATGAATATATATGTCCGTTTTATATTATCTTACGGCGTTAGAGAACACATCAATTACTGAAGGTCTAGATTACAACTATGACCAGTGAGTCTCATAATCTTATCCTTCTGCGGTCCTATTCAATACTTATCATAAGTACTAGTGCAAACCTTCAGTCAAAGATAAACTGAATTCGGATTACACTACAGTCTTTTTCCAACAAAAGTCTCAATGTCTGTCTAAACTGTGAATAAATAATTAAGTTTTACAAGGAACCGATAGATGATCTTTCTGTTCGAGACACCACGAACCATACCATCTCAATGTAAGACAAGGAGTATGATTGCATAAATAAATAAACTGCAAGCATATGTACTTTGACCAAAACAAGATTACCAAATCAAAATGGAATTGCTAGAATCTGAAAGCCAAACTTTTACAGCATACCTAACAAATCCAACAGACCTGGGATCTTTATCTTGTAATTAGAACATGAACACTGCTCTGTGCCAATTGAAACGAGGGTGAAAGAATATAGAGTGCACAGTATGATGTTGCAACACAAATGTATAGAGAACGCTGGTTGTGTTGCAACAAAAAGAATGTAAGCAATATATAAAAATATATATCTTCAGAGAACGTCTCCCTACCCCTCAGAACTCTTTCATTGATAAATCGATTTGCACATACAAAGTACAACTTGAACTTACTCGACTCGGACTCCCTCCTAGCCTAGCCAACACTATACCTGATCCTATCAATTACTTACCTGGCCACAAACATGTGGACTGCAGAAATAGCTATGGAACCCTCCCAGTTACAAAAGTACTTAATCCTTAAGTGCTCAAATTGTTTGTAAAAAGGAAAAGAAACAAAACAAACTCAGCTCTTCAGTAGTGTAAGAACGATGAAGTGCTGAGACGAACAAAATAAAAAGAAAAAGAAGCTCTAAAACACTCAATGGAATATGATGAATGATGAACGCGATTATTGCAGCAGCTTTCTTCAATTGATTGTTTGAGTCTTCACAAGTTTCTCATTTTCCTCTTAGGTGTCAATTTTCTTCTCAATTGATTCCTTTCAGATTTGGACGAAATTCTAAATTTCTTTAGAGTAAGTTTCCTTCAAGTAGAATTCAAGCACGTGATTTGAAGATCTTCATAATTGAGTTTCCAATTGAGATCTTGTGTTTCCAGACTGATGTAAGAACACGAATTTTCTAAAATAACCGATCTTCCAAATCTCAAAGATCTTGCGGTGAATCTTTCCAAACCTCCTTAGATCTTCTCTAACGTCTAGAATTCTTCTTGTATGGATAGTTCATCCTTTCGTAGTCTTTGTCACTTATTCCTTGTCCTACAAGAGAGAAAAAACTAAGTATGGAATAGAATCAAACTCATTAATGCAAGTGACATATATGGTAAGTAAATATATGTAATATATATTATGTAATCCTTCTACTAAAATTTTAGAATTCCATAATACATACTACAATAAATATAAACCATATGTTATTAATAATAAATTCTAGTAACTTAATTTATTTTGTTTGCCTAACAAAAAAATCTTCTAGAAAATACTTATTAGGTTTGTCGGACGATGCCAAACTATATTCTTACAGTGATGTTGGTGCTAGGTTTTTCACACGGGAATAAAACAATTGTAAATAAAAGAATGTGACAAATTTGCAAAAGTATGAATAAGAAGATGATTGAAGAGCCTTGTTTAATAATCCAATGAAGAAATACTGCCAAAAGATTTTATTTTTATTTTTTTTATAACAACGCCCCGGGAGGGTGAGGGTTTAAGGCCGAACCCCCAACCTGTATATACACAAACCTACAGTTCGATGTCTAAATAAACAACAGTCCAAATGAACAAGAGCAAAAAGAAAACAAGTAAAAGAAAAAGACAACAACTGCAAATAATCATCAAAAATCTGGTCTTGGTCCTGGAAGAGTCCAGGCGAAGAGTCAACATTACGAAGAAGCAGAGGCACCAAAATGTAGGTACGACTGTCCAAATCTGAACGATGGGTATCCCATCTGGTCCATCGGTATAAGGTGCGGAGGCGGAGAGGAATGTCGTCAGGCTGAAGAATATATCTCTGGGGAGAGGAGGACCCGATGCCAGCAAGGAAATCAGCAGGTCGGTTCCTCTCATGGAAGATGTGTGAGATCCGATATCTAATCGATCGAAGTATGGCTCTAATCTGCATGAGTAGATGCTGAATTTGCCAAGTGCCCAGATGGTCAGATGTCAAGAGTGTGATGACAGCGGCAGTGTCCAACTCAATCCAAATATGAGAGGAGATTGAGACAGCAATCTGAAGACCGATCTGAAGCGCCTGAATCTCTTCGTCATAGCACGAGGAGATGTGGCAGAAGCAATGTCTGATGAAAAAGCTGGAAGTGTTTGGTTTAAATGGCATTTTTGGTACTTCTGACAACATGTTTGATTGTGTAACCACTGGAAAGTGGAAATGGTTATGTTGCACCTAAGACAATGTCCTACTTTGATGACTTTAGTACAATCAAAGGGTTGGACTGGGAAAACTATGTGTTGAGATGTCTTATTGAACACAAAATGAGTTGGCTATAAAACAAAAACAAATGCTTCGTTGGGCCAATTCTTTTCTAATGGTCTGTTCTTTCCACTGGCGGATCCACATTACAAGAGTGGGGTCACAGGACCCCAACAAAGTTTGCCGGGGACTGGTTAAAGATTTATATTGTGTATCGTCAATTTTCTTTCTATTAAAAAAAAAAAGAAAAAGAAAAAGAAAAAGTCAAAAGTTGAGGCCAAAAGGCCCAAAACTGGTGCCCATATGCCATAGGTTAAAAAAAAAAGAAGAAAAAGATACATACCTGCGAGAGTGCAAGGCGAGTCAGGCGACGCAACTTTCGTGATAATTTCAGATCTTGCAAGCGAGGCTCCGACACTTTCGTGAAAATTTCAGATCCTTGGATAACCAATCCTTTTCTTTTTCTTCAAGCAAAAATTGGAATATCATCCAATTTTGAGAACAAGAAGGAACAAGATTTTTTTCGATTTTTCTTCAACTTCAAGGTAATTTTTTCTCTTTAATTTGAACACATTTTATTTTTTGATGAGCATTATTAGTTTTCTTGATTTAGAATTTTCTAGGAATATGATATATGTTTTAGTTGATTTTAGTTTAGCAAATTTAATTTATTTTGTTAAATAAACATAACATTTGTACAGGTTTATTAATGGTGAGATTTTTGAAAAGAAAATTATCAACACCAAACAATAATAGTGGGATTGAAAGTAGCTCAAGTGTTGGTAGATGTCCTGCTTCAATGCCTAAAGAAGTTGATTTAAATGATCTTCTTTAGGACCCGGCAGATAGAAGACGAATTACGGAATATCATCCTAACTAGAGAGATGAAATAAGGAGAAAATATCTTAGTAGAGGACCTTGTCAATCCCGTGGTCATGATTTTCCAAAAAAAATGATGGGTAAAAAATTGAGGCGGTTTAATGTTGTCTGGTTTGATCAGTATAACTGGTTAGAGTACAACGTGAAGAAGGATAATTTTTTTTGTTTGTGTTGCTATTTGTTTCGAGATAACTTTGAAAATAAAGGTGGATGTTAATAGCTTTCATAACAATGCCGTACAAAAATGTGATGATTTGTTGAAACAAAGTCAGTCTATCGCAGTTGCTTTCCATAAGCAAAGTGAAGTTGTGAAAAATGAATATCATATCCGTTTAAATACCTCAATTAGTGCTGCTAAATTTTTGTTGAGGTTAGGATTACCCTTCCGTGGCCATGATGAGTCAGATCAATCTGATAACCGAGGGGTATTCTTAGAAATGATAAAGTATACTGCAGAAAATAATGAGACTATAGGGAATGTTGTCTTGAAAAATGCTCCAAGAAATAATCAAATGGTGTCTCCGAGTATTCAAAAAGACATTGTTCATTGTTTTGCTCAAGAAATCATCCGTTCTATTCTAGGTGAAATTGGTGATGATGTGTTTGCTTTGTTGGTTGATGAATCTCGTGATGCTTCTGATAAGGAGCAAATGTCAGTGGTTTTGCCTTTTGTTGATATGCATGGAGTTGTGAAAGAAAGATTTGTTGGTGTTATTCATGTGAAAGAGACAACTTCTTTGTCTCTTAAATCTGCAATTGATTCTTTATTTGCTGAATATGGATTAAGCATGAAAAAGGTTAGAGGGCAAGGCTATGATGGAGCAAGCAATATGAAGGGTGAGTTTAATGGCTTGAGATCTTTGATTTTAAAAGAAAATAGTTCTGCATATTATGTTCATTGTTTTGCTCATCAACTTCAGATGGTTGTTGTGGGACTTGCAAAAAAACATCATGATGTTAAGAACTTTTTTGATGGTAGCTACTTTGTTGAATGTGGTTGGAGCTTCTTGTAAAAGAAAGGATATGATTCGAGAAGCCCAACAAAACAAAGTGAAAGAAGCCATTGGTAGTGGTGCAATTGCAACAGGAAAAGGGCTGCATCAAGAGATTTCTTTGCACAGGCCTGGGAGTACAAGTTGGGTCTCATTACAAAACACTTTTGCGTTTGGTTGAATTATTTTCTTCGGTTATTGAGGTGCTTGAATTTGTTGAAAGTGATGGAAAAGATGAATCTAGACATCAAGCACGTGGTCTTCTCATTTATTTGCAGACCTTTGATTTTGTGTTTTACTTACACTTGATGTTGAAGGTTTTAGGATTCACAGATTCTTTATCAACGACATTGCAAAGAAAGGATCAAGACATCTTGAATGCTATGTTGTTGGTGAAGGCAACTAAAAGTCAACTTCAAAAGCTTAGAGATGATGGGTGGGATTCTCTCCTCGAGAAAATATCCTCTTTTTGTGAGAAACATGACATTGCAGTGCCAGATATGGTGGAATCTTATATTGATCCGAGGCGGCCCAGAGCAAAAAGAAAAGGTCACCAAGTTACATCATTACTCGGTGAATTGTTTTTACACTGTTCTTGATATGCAACTTCAAGAATTTAATGATCGCTTTAATGAAGTCAACTCTGATTTACTTATTTGTACGGCTTCGTTAAATCCTGCTAACTCGTTCCATGAGTTTGACCCCTCAAAGTTGATGAGATTGGCTGAGATTTATCCGCAGACATTAGCTCCATGGATCGCATAGCTCTTGAAGATCAACTTGAAGTGTACATTGATAATGTTCGAAATGATGGAAAATTTTCCAACCTAAAGGATATCAGTGATCTCGCTCGAGTTATGGTCGAAACAAAGAAACATCTTTCGCATCCATTGGTGTATAAATTTTTGAAGTTAACTCTTACTTTGCCCGTTGCCAGTGCAACTGTCGAGAGAAGTTTTTCGGAGATGAACTGCATGAAGAATTATTTGCGAAACCTAATGAGTGATCTATTTCTAAATGATCTTTTGATTTGTTATGTAGAAAATGATTTTCTAGAAAATGTTACGAATGATGTAGTGATCGATCATTTTCAGAAAATGAAAACTCGTAAGGAACAGTTGTAAGATATGACTTATGTGTAATGTAAAGACATTATTTTTTTTAGATTATTTTTGTTGTTAGTTATATGGTGCCCCTATTATGTAATCATCCTGGATCGGCATTGGTTCTTTCTGTCACGTCTAAAGAATGAAATTGCACTTTTATTCTTGTTACTTTATAATTTTTTCAATAAAAAAATAATGTACAATTTTGGTAATATTTAATATAATTTTTAAAACATTTTCTGCACAGGCAGTGTATATTGACATAGTTGTTCTTTACCAATGGACGTTGCTCGGGCCTTTACTAACTATACAGAGATGAAGCAGCCCCAGAAAATGTTAGCCATAATATCAAGAAATGAGAATGAACAGTTCAGTCTAAGACGGTAGTGAAAACACAGTAACTGTCTTTATGGAAATACTTTTGGAAAAACCACATCTACTAAGTGATACAGTGGTCGAATAGCTTAAATAATATTTCATGAAAATGAAACATTCGCTATATGAATTGATTTATCCAACGTAAACGCACTTCAATCAATTCCCTTTTGTTCGTTGTTTCATCTGTGTTCCTTTTCTTTCTTTTTTCTTGCAACAAAGAAGTCAATTTCATTGGACAATTCAAAATATGTGTGTGCACATTAGATATCAAAAACTAGTATTAAACGTCAATTTGAACTCATCACTTTCCATTTTTCAAGCAAATTTGCTCCGTTTTTTCCTTTTCATTTTGGCTTATGGGCTAAAATCTATATCTGTATCTATATCTATATATATATATAAAGAGGTTGTTGAAAAAATACATTAATAGAAAGTTTGACCAAATAAATATAATGTTTGACTTACTTTTAATGGAAAGTTCAAAAAAATACGTGTGAATCTTTAATAACAAAATCTGAATCCTATTTTTTTGGTAACTAATTTGAAGATTCTTATAGCAAAATTTGAATTTTATTTTTTTCGTATCATATTTTATTTTTTAGTACAAATTTGGAGATTCTTATACAAAAAATGTGTCAATTATTTATGAAAACAATTCTAAATACAAATTAACTTAAAAACCGTACAAATTGGATACAAATTTTGGAAACAAATAGTTGTATAATTCTGAACCAATTCTTCCAATCTTATTGAATAATTTTTTCTTTCAAAAAAAAGTTTGTAAATTGGATAAAACCACGTGCAATTTTTATTTTAGAATAAAACTGATATTTGGACGGGATGTGCATTCAAAATTGTGTCCACATTTTTTGGTAACAAAAGCGGTTCATCTTTGATATATAAAAATTAAAAAAATCTTAAAATATCCTTAAATATTTAACTTATTTGAGATCAAGATTTGTTAGGTCTTTTTAAGATTAGTTTTGATTTAAAAGAAAAAAACATTTTACAAAATTTCACTTTAAATCTTACATTCACACTTAATTAAGATTTCATAGTATTCCTCTAAAATTTGATCATCTTAAAAGTCTCAAATCTTAAAAAATCTCAAAGTGGCAAACGCAAAATTCTAAACGAATACATATTATATACCTATATTGTCAATTTATAATTATTATTTAATATTATTTATCCGTGCATCGCACGGGGCATACTAGTTAAAATTATAATAACGTTATTATTATGTGGCTATAAATAATTTGCATGCAATTAGGAGAATTTAGCAAGTGTTATGGTATCTTGAATTGTAACTCGATTATTGTATTTGTTGGTACAACTTAAGTGCATCTCCGATGTGATTTATTTGATAAAAAGAAAAGGATGTGAACCTACATTACATAGCAACGAATCTCTCGTCTCCCATGGTCTCTCTACACGTAGATTTTTTTTTTTCTCCACTTTCTCTCTAGCTTTTTTTCCTACCTTTGTTACTTTTTTCTTTTTTCCATTTTTTCCGGCCATCATGTTTTAGGTCCATTTAGTCCCCAGCCGATCGCCGCCGGTGGCGGCTTGCCTCCGGCCTCCTTTCCTTTAGGTTTTTTTAATTTTTATTTTTATTTTTCTTTATCGTTTCCGTCTAAGTCTCGATGTCTTTTCCGGCAGCTTCATCCAGCTTCCGGCGACCAACATCTAGTCACCAGTTGTCTCGTCTCTGAACCCGACAAGGTCAAAGCTTCAGCCCCTGGCCACGACAGACATGGCTCTTTCGAACTCGGCCATGGCCATGTCTCAGGCCAAGATTTCTTCCGGCCTCATGCACCCGGAGATCAAAAATAAAAAAGAAGAAAAAAATTTTGTAAAAGAAGAACGCAAAAAAAACCCGCCGGAGGCCGTCGCTACCTCAGGTTCAGTGGGTGCCGATTTCTCACCAGCAACAAAGGCGGAATGGATGCTCGCACCGTTGCCGAGATTGCAGCTCGCGGCCCGGCCGACTCGGCCTTCTTCCCAAAGCTCGAGATTTTCAGTCAAACTACGACCGGTCTCCTTCGTCGGACGGATGCCGCTTCTATTGAAACATTCGCCACCATGCTGCAGTAAGATTCCAATTCCTATTCTCAGCCTTTGTGCGTCTCATCTTTCTCGATCGATCGGCCAAAGACCATGGCCTCCAGTGTTGTGGGTTCAGAAAGAGAAAACTCTGGTCATTTGGTGATTAGTTTAGTCGCGCTTTTGTCGGAGTTTTTTTCAATCACAGTCGGGAATCAATCTCTGTTGACTGGGAGCACGCTGACCAAAGGACGAGTTTTAAATGGCGGCATCCCAATGGAGAGGGGAGGCCCTATCAAGCTCAGTGACATGGCTCGCTCTCTGCTATCGGATTTTGCTGACCGGTTAATGGATCAAGGAGTTGGGCCGACTGACTTGGGCCACGCAGCCCCTTCGGGCCTTCTTTGGGCAACTAGGTCGCTGAAGGGCCATCCCTCTCTTAGGCCGTTTTTCCCATCAACATCGCAGGGCCTTTCAATGGGCCTCCACTACAAGGTCCGTTTTTCTCAGCACAGAATACTTGGACTACGCTCTAGTTACCTGGATCATGGCCTAACACTACTACAGTTGGGCCTCCTCCATTGTTCTCTTCCCAGGCTAGGGATTTTGGGCCGCCCCGCATCACTGGACCGTAGGCCGCGCCCACCCCACTGGGCCCTAGGTAAATCACCATTTTTAACCACCTTCTCTTTATTGTGGTCCATTCTACCCAGAGCTCATCTCCCTCTTTGGGATGACCCACCCACGACCCATCCCATCCAACCCATCCCAACACTCTTTTCCTAGTTTTACTACCCATACCCAAACCCAGTCTACCATATACCACCAGCCCACCAACCAAACCCACCAGACCTTATCACCACAGCCCACCACCACCACTACAGCCCAGCCCCAGCCCAACTCCTCTCCACCCAACCCTTTAGCCTAAACCCCCAGCTAGCCATCACTCTAACTGCAGCAGTAGCCATGCCATCGACGGCCTTCACTGCCACCGGCGGATGGCATCACCAACATGCCAATATTCGGTGGTCTTAGCTCCAGCATCGGTGCCAGCGACCTCCAGCCCTCCAGCAGGAAAGATTTGATAGCTGGAATTCTTTGGCCCGGGCCTCTTTCTCAGCCAGACCCTCTCTCGCCTGCAGTTGACACCTCGGCCCCGCTAATCGAAGCTACTCAAGTTGGACAGCCCCCGACAAGCACCCCTCCGGACCTTTCCACGGCCACCGAGCCTGACCCAACTACTTACACGGCGCATTCAGCCAAGACTTCCACTGGCCCCCGCTCTTTCCGTGACACCATCACCGGCCAATCCGCCAGCATTCCGAACGACGGAGATTCACATTGAAGAAATTATGGGACAATCCTTGTGGGTCCGTTACGCGCTCCGAGGGAGGGACGATTCAAGGTAAGTCTCCCTCAGACCGATGTTTCTTCTCTTGTCGGGCCGTACGATAATAACTTGATTTTGAAGTTCTCTTATACTTTCTCAACCTCCAAGATTTTATTGTTCGATTAGATTCATGCCCAAGTACTATAATTTCAATCATTAACTAGTCATTTTCGAGCTTAAGGATGACTTTAACGCGACATGGCTCAAGACGGCAGCGAATGTTTGCGGGTGCAGTACCCGAGTGTTTAAGTACACCCCTGACTTCTCTCCTTCGACTGAGGCACCCATTGCCTCAGTTTGGTGTCGCTTTCCTAGCATTATTTTTCACTTTCACGGCCCATCTCTCCTTTTATCAATTGCCATATGTATCGGCAATTCGATCGAGGTTGAAGCTGCCACGGCCAACTGACGAGGATATCCGTCGTACGTGTGTGCGTCGAGATAAACCTCCGCCGCGAGCTCACCCATGAGATAGAGCTCCACTAGAAAAGGAAGACCACTACTCAGAAGGTGGTCTACAACAGGGTCTCACCTCATTGTACTTTGTGTGACCACGTGGGTCACGTTCGGGCTGATTGTTTCACCAGTGGCAACAAGCCCCAATTGTTGCTTCTACTGCACCGCCGTTCAACTAGATCGAGAAGGTCAAGGCCCCTGTCCGCGCGCCTGACTTCTTGAAGGGGCCTAAGGACAAGGGTATGGCATCATCAAGACTACCGCCTAGGCTGAAAGGCTGCACAACCTAACTGGCCCAAGGGTGGTTATTGACGGACCGATGCCCAAGTCCACGGGTTTCTTCCCACATTAAACTCTTTCGATGGCCTTCAAGACCTGCCACTCATATTTCTTTGTCCTTTTGTCTAAGACTGAGGTTGAGCTATCCTCCTCTTCTCACCATCTAGAGACACGGCTAGTCATCCTCTAGTCGACGAGACGGACCAGCCCAACACTTGATGAGCAATGAGTTCATCCCCCTACATCCATTCCCCCGGAAGAGGCTGAGTATCCCTTGCTATTTCTACCGAGAGTGTGCACTTGGTTGTGCGCACAACCAGTGCCTCTTCTCAGCCCAAGGTCGGGGATGCTAATGGCCCTCGTCTTGGCTCTTCGCCCCTCTCTCCTGGTAGGAGATGGGCTCCACACCTGACCGGGCTCTTCATGTCGCCAACCGGAGGTTAGAAAACCTGTGGACACCATATTTGAAAAGGAGGAGCAGCTAAAGGGTCCGCACTCAAAGAGCTCCGATGGTAATCAAAATCGTACAAGATCTATGAGGGCACAATGCTCGGCATGCCGAACGTTACCCCACTTAGGAGGGTTAATTCAGCCTAGCCACAGGCGAACCTAGTCGGGTGGCACTTCCAACAGTAGATATGTCGGTCACATCCCAATATTAGAATGCATGTGGCCTGGCGAATAGGGACACCGAAGCTCGTATTCACTCATTGACCGTGACCATAGGCTCGAGTTTACTTCTTTTCTTGAGCCCATGACACGCACACCTTCTTTTTCTTTCTACTCATGTAGCCTTAGTTTCCACTCTGTCGTGAAAAACATATCTAATAAGATTTGTTTTTTTCACTCGCGTGAGTACACTTGGCGGGTCATCCGTGATACCGTGCTGGTGTTGCACGACAAGCTTTCTGCTGCCCATCTCTCTAAGCCCATCTTTCACACTCTAATTTATGCCAGTTGTGCGAGGGTCGGGTGCGACGATCTGTGGAACACCATGCATGAGATTGCTGAAAGTATAGAGGGATTACTGTGGATGGTTAATGGTGATTTCAACATCTTTTTTCATCCCGATGAGTGCGTTGGTGGCCGGTTAAACCGTTCAGTGGAGATATGGGATTTCTCTCAGGCGGTGGCGGACTGTGAGTTAATTGATGCTGGTTGCGAAGGTTCCCCTTTCACTTGGGAGCGGGGTGGAGTCAAGGAGAGGCTCGACCTTTCTTTGGTCTCTAAGGCATGGGCATGGGTGTTTGCGGTTACGACCGTCACACACCTTCCTCGAATCGAGTTTGACCATGCCCTCATCCTCAACTGGTTTAGATTCTTGAGCATCCCTCGTCGCTCTTCTTTTTGGTTCCAAAACATGTGTATTCTTCACCACACTTTCCATGACATTGTTAGGGATTCCTGGCTGTAGCCAACTGGGCTTTTTGGGATGCGCAACCTAGAAGCCAAGCTCAAGAGACTGTGATTCAGGTTGAACAGTGGAATGGGGATGTTTTAGAGACCTCTCCTAGCGCCTTTCTGCGGCTCAGAGTGCGTATGCTGATGCTGAGCGAGCCTATAATCTGGACTCCTCTCCGGAGAATAGAACCGCGATGTGTTGCTGTCATGCTGAGTATCTGCTCCGACCTTATATGGAGGAGGATTTCTGGAAGCAGAAGGCTGTCGTGCACTAGGTTGCTAAGGGGAAGCGTAATACCAAGTACTTTCAGGGGGTTGTGAGGCAGAAGCGTGTTAAGTAGTATATCCATAATATATAGAACAAATGGTCATCCTTGACTCAAGAGTCCCAGATAAGGGAGTCGGCTGTGGCGCACTTTCAATCTCTCTTCACCTCAGAAAGGGACTTGCTTACGGCCCCCAACGCTTCTTTCTTCCCCACCATCCCTCAGTCAGTTGATCTTGTTGGCCTTTGCAAGCTCCCGAGCAGTGAAGAGATTAAAGAGGCTATTTTTTGGATTGATCCCAACAGTGTCTCTGGCCCGAATGTCTTCTCATCTCTCTTCTATCAGGTTTGTTGGGATCTTGTTGAAACTGATGTTGAGGAAGCTATGGTGGATTTCTTCTCTAGTCGCTAGATGTCAGAGTCTTTTATAGCTACCTCACTCGTCTTGATTACCAAAACACCTTGCCGAGCTCTTGCTCAGATTATAGGCCTACTAGCCTATGCAATGTAACCAACAAGCTCATGTCCAAAATTATTAACAGGCGTCTTGCCCTTCTCATTCCTTCTCTCATCTCTTCAAAGCAGAGTGATTTCATTAAGGGTCGAGTCATTAGTGATAACAATCTTTTGGCCCAAGAGATGATCCAAGACATCTTTCATGCAAATCAGTTGCGAGTCCCAAACCTTGCACTGAAGCTAGATGTGTCTAAGGAATATGATAGGGTCGAGTGGCCATTTCTCATGCAGGTGCTGATCTGGATGGGTTACTCGAAGCGATGGGTCAACCTTTTGGAGACGTATATGGAGCACTTCACATTCTCGGTTCTGGTTAATGGCAGCCCCACCAACTTTTTCTCTTGGTCACGGGGACTCCGGCAGGAGGATCCCCTCTCCCCCTCACTTTTTATTCTGGTGGTGGAGTACCTTTCTCGCTACCTTGACGCTTTCATCCGTGATAACCCAAGGATGACCTACAACACTAGTGGCTATGGTCCTCCCCCTCTCGCACCTCTCTTATGCGGATGACATTACTATCTTCACACGTGCGGATAATGATGGATCGGTTGAGCTTATGCACCTTCTGCAGCACTATGCATCGGTCACCAGTCAGCTCGTCAGCGTGCAAAAGAGCACCTTCATCCTCTCCACTCTCATTACGGATTAGTGGGCGCAGTGGATCCACGAACGCACTGGTTTTCTGCGCGGCGACCTCCTGATCACCTACCTCGGCACCCCTCTGTAAAAGGACCATCTCACAAGTGCGCTCGTTGCAGATGTCAGGCAGAGAATGATTAATCGGATCTCCGGCTGGTCGCATAGATATCTTTCTTCAGCGACCTTCTGTTTAATCACTTTATTGTCATTGATCCCCCTCAATCCACTATCCACGAGTTAGATTAGATCATGGCTCGTTATTTTTTGGGGCATGTGAAAGCTCTCGAAAAGGGAGATAGGTCCAGTGGGTGAAGTGGGACTCTGTTTGCGGGCATTTTTTCGAAGGGAGACTTGGGATCCGCTATTTATCATATGTAGTCATCGTCGTCTCTTATAAGATGTGGTGGCGCTTCAGGGAGGGAAAGTCGCTTTAGGATCAGTACCTTCACGGGAAGTACTGCCCTAGAGGTGTCTGTCATCCTTGTAGGGTGTCGACCACCGCTCATGATAGTAGACAGTAGAGGCGGCTCACCAGGGTAGGTAGGCGTGCCCAGGAGCACATCTTCTAGACACTATATGAAGGGGATGTTAGCTTTTGGGACGAGTGGAGATTTGGTGAGGGGTCTTTTTCAAGCACCAGGCAGGTCACTCACTCTCCTTCCCTGCGGGTGAAGGACCAGTGGTCTGATGGGGCTTGGGATAGGATAGGTTAGAGAGGGTGTTAGGTACTGGAGCATGTTTTAGTGACCAGGTTTTAGATCAGATCCAACAGATTCCCATCTCGGAGGACAGTTCAGATGGTATGAGGTGGAGACTTACATCTTCAGATGCATTTTTTACGACCTCGAGTTTGTGAAAAGTACGGCTGAGTGACCGGCCTAACCTTCTCTTCGGAGCCATTTGGACCGACTTGCTTACCCTGACCATCTTTGTCTTTCTTTGGCGCCTTCTTCAGCGCCGAATCCCGATCAACGATGTGATGCATGCGAGAGGGTTTTCCTTCCCTTCGTGGTGTTACTGCTTGCCGATACCGGAGATTTCCAGACAGAGACTTTTTTTCATTTGTTTCTAGAGAGCGAGGTTGCGAAGAGAGTGTAGGAGCATTTTGCCACTTATACTCATATACTTCTTCCCACTACTGATAGTTTTTTTGAGCTCCGGAGTTTATTCTCACAGCATACACACTTTAGACACATGGGCTTCCTCATTCATTGTTTGATCCTGTGATTCATTTGGACATGAAGGAATAGTGCGAAGCATAGAGATATTACTTTTACATGCTCTCACATTGTTTTGTAGGTTGATCGACATCTCTCTCTCTCTCCTCACAGTTCTGGTCAGACTCACATCTAGAGACTTGACAGGCTGCATGTCGCCACACCGCTTCATTCTATCTCCGCTGCTACTTGTCCAGCACCCACACCCCAAAGTCGTTGTTTGGCTGAAACCCGACCCCTCCTGGGGTTACTAAACACTGACAGATCATTCGACCGACTTACCACAACTGTCGGAGGCGGGGTGCCTGATTAGAGATCACAGCGGAGCTCTAATTACCACCTTCCATGCCCCTCTTCAGGCCTTCTCGAGCTACGACGTGGAGGTTCAAGCGCTTCAGATCGGTGTTCAGATTGCAGTATCTATCTCTTCTCACATTTGGATTAAGTTAGACGTTGTTGTTGTCGTCCCCCTCATGGCCTCAGGCCACCAGAGCTCGTGGCAGATTCAATACCCGCTCATGTGCATCAAATCCACACTTCAGTTAGTTCACTACTGAATCCCGTACATCTTCTGCGAAAGGAATCGACCTGCTGACTACCTAGCCAGTCTAGGTGCCTCCACCACACTGAGGCGCACCGTCCTCCTGGATGACGCCCCTTCCCCCTTCGTTCTCTTGTGGAGATGGACCAGATGGGCTACCTTTCTTTTAGATTCTAGTAGCCATCCTATATTTTTGTTTTTTAGGGCTTTGCACCACTTTGTGGAGCAGACTGCTTGCCTGGGCACCTATCAGCCCATGTTCAGACTTTTCCTTCAGGCTGTTGTATCTTCTTTTTCTTGTTTTTTTTTTTGTTTTAGGTAGGACTTGTGTAGACTTGTGATTTTCGGCCCATGTAGGGTCTTGACTATATACAGTTTGGAGATCAGGCCTTAATCTCCCCAACCTGGGTGTTAAAAAGGAAAAAAGAAAAAAAAATCGTGTAATAATCGAAGATCAACTACGAACTTACCAAAAATAAAATTTTAACTAAATTGATATGGGATTAATTTTTGCCTATTATGTTTCGCCTACTAATTGCATATTTTAATGACTCGCATTTTCCGAAGTAAACCCGTCTATCGAACAATCCTTTCTATATGTCTTAAAACATCAAGTATAAATAAATACTACAGTCTATATAAATGATTATGAGGCAACTTGAAACCTTACGCGTCAGTATAAATACTACATGAAGTCCAAAAATTTTCATTCACATATGTATCACTGTGTATTAATTTCGTCTACCTCTACATCCCAATCTCAGGTTCGTGTATTAATTTTATGGTCTGACTTGCTTCCCTATCCTTTTGTCGATCTCTCTGCAGAGTGTGAAATAGAATCGATGAAGCAAGCCGATAAGATATGCGGAAATGACTGTGTCATTCACTCACACCCCTAGATGGCACAAACCATCATTATTTATCTACTTTACCCGTGTATAAATTCACCCTATACGAGAATAATGGGGATTGTCAGCTGGTAATTATGCCATAAACTATGCGACAGATAGGCGAAGATAATTATACGATAAAATATGCGACCTATAGGCAAAGTAAATTGAGTAAGTCTGTAAGATGTAGAGAATTATGTGAACCATTTGGTCAATCGCGGGTCTATCACATTTTGGTCGAAAATAAACGTCTTGTATTTGTTTTTAAATTTTTCTAGTTTTTCTCAGTTATCAACTTTTTGTGTAAGCCCTAGAAAGGTCGTTCTCACGGGAACGTCGTACCATAAACATGTGAAGGAGGTTTTCAACATCTTGAAACCCTAAAGTTTCTAGGAATGGAAATTCCCAATGCAATGAGGCAGAGGATCATGGGACGCGCAGAGATCAACAACCGAAGGAATCTGATGAAAAATGATAGGAACGATCACTTGTATGAACTGGTCGAGCATACGCTGATAGATCATACATTTCTCGTCTTTGATCAATGATTGACCAAACTTTTCACACAATTCTCTGCATCATTACGCACTTGATCAATTAACTTCGCTATTTGTCGCATATTTTATCGTATAAATAAATCGCACTTGTTGAATTATCTTCACATGTCTGTCGCGTTGTTTATCGCATAATTCATTTCTCCCATTGCTTATTTTACCTCTATGTCATGTAGTTTTTTGCATTAATATTTCACAATTTATTGATTGTCTTGACTTGTGTGTCGCGTAGTTTATAACATCAATATTTTGGAATTTTCAATTTTCTTCGTCTCTCTTTCGCATTGTTGTTGCATAAATATTTCGGACTTTATCAGTTATCTTCGTCTGTCTGTCGTGTAATTTATGGCATAATAATATTGCACTAGCTCAATTATCTTCGCTTGTCTGTCAGTAATTTATCACATAATGAGATCTCACTTGCTCGATTATCTTTGCATGTCTGTCGCATAAGTAAGTTACACTTGCTCAATTAACTTCACATGTTTGCACTTTATCGCATAATGTGTTTGCACTTGCTCAATTAGCTTCCCATGTTTGTCGCATACTTGATCGCATATGTAATTCACACTTGCTCAATTAACTTTGCTTGATTAGTGCATGCTTTATCGCATAATTTGTTTCGTACTTGCTCAATGAACTTCGCCTGTCTGTCACATAGTTGATCACATAAGTAATTCGCACTTTCTTAGTCAACTTCACTTGTCTGTTGCATACTTTATCCCATACTTTGTTTCGCACTTGCCTCATGATTTTCTCATGTATGTCTCAAAGTTAGTCGCATAAGTAATTCGCACTTGCTCTCGCATGTTTGTTCATGCTTTATCGCATAACTTGTTTCTCACTTTACTCAATGAACTTTACTTGTTTGTCGCATATCATATTGTATAAATATTTCGCACATCACAAATTATCTTCGTCTTTCTGTCGCATAATATTTTCGCACTTTATCAATTATCTTCGCCTGTGTCGCATATTTTATTACATAATATTATCGAATTTATGAATTATCATCGCTTGTCTGTCGCATAGGTTATCGCATAACAATTTTGCACTTTTTTTTCAACAAAACAATACCCCCGAAGGGTGGGGGGTTAAGGCCAGACCCCTCAACCTGTATATAAAAAGGCCCGACATTGGCTGAATAGTCACAGGTCTACAAGTCCAAAGTCCAAGATACAACAATCCAAACAAACGAAAAACAATCAAGAAAAATAAGATAACAGAGCAAATGACACACGAATATTAGAGCCTGGTTCGAGAAAAGTCCGGCCGAAAAATTCATCACCACGAGTGAGCAGAAACACCAAAAAATGGCGGCGACCACCCAAATCTGAACGATGGGTAGTCCATCGGGTCCATCCGTATAAGGGTACGGAGGCGGAGAGGAACATCGTCAGGATGAAGATTACGTCTTTGGGGGGTGGAGGTCCAGATGCAGGCAATGAAGTCAACAGATCCGTTCCCATCGTAGAAGATGTGCAAGATCCGATGGCGAATCAACCGAAGAGTGACTCTAATACGCATGAGTGGATGTTGAATCTGCCAGACGCCCAGATGGCCAGAGGACAAGAGTGTGATGACAGTGGCAGCGTCCAAGTCAATCCAAAACGTGAGAGGAGATCGATGCAGCAATCTGAAGACCGAGTTGAAGCGCATGAACCTCCGCGTCATAACTCGAGGAAGTCCAAAGAGGAGCATGAAAAGTGGTAATAAGAGCATCGCTATTATCCCTAATCAGGCCCTTACCTCTAGCGGCTCTAGTAAGTCGGTCAAATGATCCGTTAGTGTTTAGTTTAACCCAAGGTGACTTAGTTCTCATCCAAACAATAGCTCTGGGGCGTGGATGCTGGACAGAAGGTGGCGGAGGTGGTGCAAAGTGGTGAGGCGGTGAGCAGCCTGTCCAGTCTCGAGCGGTGAGTCTTGCCTAGAGCTGTGAGAAGAGAAAGATGTCGGTCAACCTGCAAAATAATATGGAAACACAAAAAAGTAATATCCCTATGCTTCGCATTATTCCTTTCTATCCAGATGGACCAAAAGATCAGACAAGGAATAAGGAAGACCACGTGTCTATCGTGTATGCTCTGTGTGAAAAACCTCAAGTGCTCAAAGAAACTTTTTGTCGTGGGTAAGGGTATATGAGGGTAACTGACATAATGCTCCCACACTCTACTCACAGTCTCGCTCTCAAGAAACAAATGATTTCGCACTTTATCAATTATATTCGTCAGTCTATACATAGCTTTTTGCATCAAATATCTTTGCCTCCTTGTCGCATAGTTTATTGCATAATTATTTCGCACTTTATCAATTATCTTCTTATGTCTGTCGCATATATTCTTACATAACTATTTCAAAATTTATCAATTATTTTTACATGTCTGTCGTATAGTTTATTGCATAGTTGTTTCATATTTTATCAATTATGCTCACATGTTTATCGCATAACTATTACGTACTTTATCAATTATCTTCAATCTGTCGAATAGCTTTTCAAATTAATTATCTTTGCATGTCTGTCGCATAGTTTTTATTGCATAATTATTTCATACTCTATTAATTATGTTCGCATGTTTGTCGCATAGTTTATCGCATAAATATTTCGCACTTTATCAATTATCTTCGGTGCGTCACATAGTTTATTGCATAATTGATTCACATTTTATCAGTTACGTTCGTCTGTTTGTCGTATAACTATTTTGCACATTATCATTTATCTTTATTTGTATCTCACATAACTTATCGGATAATTGTTTTGCATTGTAACAATTATCTTCGTCTGTCTGTCGCATGGCTTATCGTATAAATTATTTTGCACTTTATGGGTCAAAAAATATATTTATGATAACAAAAAGTATATTTATAATATGAAATATTATATTTTTATTTTTAATATTTTTTAAATTATAATATCTTTTTGCACTAAAAGAAATTATAATATTTCAATTTGAATATATATATAATTATTAAAAAATTATTATTTCTAGCGTCGTTGAGTTTTTACATAGCAAATCTAATGCAAATAACCAACACCATTCGTTCTGAATAGGTCTCTCTCTATAAAGACGATTTCCCCAATTCCTTCTATCTCCTGCCCTAGTCCTTCAGAGCGTTGTCGCCCCTTCTCCAGTAGGGCGCCGTAGGCTGCGCGATTTAGCCCCTTTTCTTTCCAATGTCGTTCTTCTCGCGTCAGGGTGGGTTGGATGTTTGGGGCCGTAAAGTTCTTGTCACTTCCCTTGGTCGCCTTTTTGAGTCGTTGGTCGTCGATCTCTCTGGCGGCGTGGCTGCGGAGGTTTTGCAGGGTTGGGTTTGTGGACCCGACGACTTTGTCATGGTGGTTGGGGCTGAGGAGAGTGGACTCTCCCCTCTGTCCCCTATGTCCCTGGTGCGTGGGCCGAGGGGACATCGGCGTGACGAGACTGGTCCGTGGTTTGGGGTCGGCTCGAGACAGTGGTGTTATGGTGGGGGTTTGTTTTCCAGCATAGGGGTGGGATCGGTCGCTTGGGTGCGGGATCAAGTTTGTGGGTGTTGGCGCCAGTTAGGAGAGTTTGCAGTTTCTGGTTCCAAAACTAGGGGCGAGATCCGACTTGTTTAGGTGGTCGGCCTTGTGTGATGTTGTCGGTGTTTATTCGGTGTTTTTGTTCGGCTGCGGGAAGAGCTTTAGTCTATTGTGTTTAGGTTGTTTGTGTGTAGTATGTGTTTTTTCTGTGTTTCTCTGCATTTCAGTTTTATTATCCTTTTGGGATATGTATTCTCCTGGGAGTAGGGCTGAGCATGGGACTCGGAGAATTCCGAACCGTTCTGGAAACCGAACTGAAATCATTCGAAACCGAAAAATAACCGTTGACCGTTTGACTTTCTCCGAACCGAAAAACTAATTGGTATGGTACTGGAGATTTCACAAATGTCTATACCGAGAACCAAACTGTCCCATACCGTATCGAACTGAAAAACCAAACTATAACATTAGAAGTGCGTTATTAATATAATTTATGTCAACTTGATCCTATATAATTTGAGAATTTTTAAAATTCAAATAAAATGTAGTAATAACGATTAAATTTCATGCTTAGTATTACTTGATCCACAATTTAATTATTCCTATTATAAAGAGTATTATTTAAAATGATATGAAAGGTTAAAAATATTTTTTAAGAAAAAAAAAATTATACTATATGTTGTTCGAAATTTAAATGTTCAATATTAATTGCACAAATTTTGTCTTAACTAAAATTTAGAGGTATTTCTAAAGTTGATTTCAAAATAAAATATTTAATATGAGTAAGTATTTATGAATGTTGGTTTTTAAGCATACAAAATTTAAATATCTAAAATTTAGAGTTACTTCTAAAGTTGATTTCAAAATAAAAATCTTCAATATGATCAAGTATTAATAAAATTTTGTTTTTTATAAAGCATATAAAAATTAAAATATAACTAGGTAGTCATTCAAAGAAATTTTAAAAATATAAGAAATCTCTGAAGATTCGAACTGAACCGTTTCGATAGTCCCGAATACTAAACCAAACTTAACCGAAAAATAAAAATCTTCGAATCGAACCGTCTCGATTTTTTAATACGGTTCCGAAGATCGAATTTAGTGATTTTCGAATTTTAGAATGGTTCTAGAGATTTCTCAATCTCCGAACGACAGACTCATGCTCACCCCTAATGTGGGAGTTTGTTTTATCGTGGGTGCGTTGTGGTAGTTTAGGCTCCCATATGAGATGTCCTCCGACTAGATTCAAATTCCCACCGAGTTGTAGATGTAATTATGTATTTTATTTTGTTTTATAAAAATATATCATTTCGAACAAAAAAAAAACACAAGTAAAGCAGCTCTGGTGTTCTTGACCTTCTCTTTTAAAATGTAAAATGGAGTTCCTAAAGTTGGAATGTTCCAAGCTGAGTGCACAACCTCCATAAAGCCATCCATACTAGCCCATCTTCTGTCAAAGTGGAACCTTTTAGGTTTCTTGTCTTTAGGCAGACCAGCATCCACCAGCAGGATAGAATGGTCTGAGGAACTAGCAGCTTTGCTCAGCACTAGAGCATTAGGAAATTTCTTACCAAGAAACTGGAAGATCTAAGAGAGAAGAACATTACTAACAATTGGGATGATTGGAATTCTACCAGAACTGACCTTGAAAAAGCACATCACCATGAGGAGCTCTACTGGAATCAGAAAGTTAGAATGAACTGGCTCAAAAAGGGAGATTGGAGTTCCAAATTCTTTCATGCCTTCACCTTGCAGAGAAGGAGAATGAATGCAATTTCCAGACTTGTTTCATCTAGAGACGAAGAGATCACATCCAGACAGGCAATCCAGGAACACATCTCAGATTTCTACACAAATCTTTTCTCCTTTGAAGGCTCATGGGGAGGGGATTCTGTTCTTCACTTGATCCCACAGTCCATCACTCCTGACATGAACAACTCCCTGTTACTACCAGTTGAAGAAGAAGAGATCAAGTCAGCACTTTTCAGTCTACCCCCTGACAAAGCACCTGGTGAAGATGGTATGAGTGCTTTTTTTTACCAACACCTTTGGTCTTTAATTCACTTTGATTTTGTTGCTGTTGTCCTTAGCTTCTTCAACTCAGGCCAACTATTGCATTATTGGAATCATACTATATTGTCTTTAATCCCAAAATGTGCATCTCCAGATTCCTTAAGTCAGTTTCGGCCAATCAGTTTGTGCTCAGTAGTTTATAAGGTGATTTCTAAAGTTCTAGCTCAAAGGTTACAATCATGCTTGCATGGCTGTATCAGTGGTCACCAATCAGCATTTATAAAGGGGAGGCAACTTCTGAATAATGTGATAGTAGCTCAAGAAGCCTTCCATTATTTGAACAGACACTCCTCTGGTAAGAACTACATTATGGCACTTAAACTTGACCTCATGAAAGCCTTTGATAGGGTTGAATCGCTTAGCATAAAAAAGATAATGATTCAGATGGGGTTTCATGTGGACTTTGTGAAATTAATAATGGCTTGTATCTCTACCACTTCTATTTCATTTAAAATCAATGGTGAAGTCAGTGGATATGTTTGCCCTTCTAGAGGAGTTAGGCAAGGCGATCCAATCTCTCCCTACTTGTTCTTAATCATCTTTGAACTCCTCTCAGCTCTGATTTTGGATTCTTGTTCTTCTGGTAATTTCAAGGGGCTTAAATTGTCTCAGAATGGTCCAACTATTTCACACCTGCTATTTGTTGATGATTCATTATTTTTCTGTAAAGCTGGGGTTGACCAGGCTCATATTCTTATGGACATTTTGAACAAGTACAAGCTTTTCACTGGGCAATCTGTGAACCTTCAGAAATCTGCTATTTTCTTTAGCAGAAATTCTCCTTTGAACCTTCAGTCCACTATTTGCACAGCTCTGCACGGCATTCAGACCCACAGGTCTACCAGATACCTTGGCCTTCCCTTGGGCATTGGGAAATCCAAAAAGAAAGTGTTTGAGTATCTTCTTGAATCATTTCAAAGCAAACTTCAGAGCTATAAAGCCAAATTGTTATCTTCTGCAGGCAAGCTAGTGCTTCTGAAAGCTGTATTGCAAGCTTTGCCAATTTTTACCATGTCCTGTTTTAAATTGCCAGTCTCTATTTGCTCTGCAATATCTAGTATTTGTGCTAAGTTCTGGTGGAAAACCAATGAAGAGGAGCCCAGGGGTATTCACTGGAAGAGCTGGACAAAGCTAACTATTCCTATGCAGGATGGTGGCTTGGGTCTTTTGGACATCAAACTTTTCAATGAAGCTCTGATCTGCAAGCAACTTTGGAGGATTACCAATCAACCTGATCTTTTGGTTAGTAAAGTGCTGAAGGACAGGTATTTTCCCAATTCTTCTATATTTCAAGCAGCTAAATCTCAAAAAGGTTATTGGTTATGGAATTGTTGGCTTGATGTCCTGCCTACTTTTGCCAAAGGGTTGAAAACTGAGATCAGAGATGGGGCTTCAACTAGAATTTCTGATTTTAATTGGGTGCCTACTTTGTTGAAACCTGCTCCTGATATCCTTGACATTGCTAGGGATCACCTTATTTTTGTTAAGGACCTGTTATCGGCTGATGGTTCTCACTGGAATGAGTGGCTGGTTAAGCAAGTCTTTAACTATGAGGATAGCTCTGCAATATTGAAAATCAATACTCTTAGAGCAGGCTCTCCTGATAGACATTACTGGGCTCTTGATAAGAAAGGCAAATTTTCTGTGGCCTGCACTTATGCTCATCTGGTGGCTCAAAAAGTTAGGACTTTGGATCAACCAGAAAGCAGTCTACTTCCCAATCCATGGCCTCTAACTTTGAAAAGAACTTGGTCTTTGAAGGTGTTGATGAAAATCAAAATATTTATTTGGAAATGCCTCTTAGGTGCATTGCCAGTGCTAGTTAATTTAAAAAACAAAGGGTTGGAACTAGATGTGATCTGCAGATGCTGTGGAGAAGCCCCTGAAACAATTGAGCATGCACTCCTCCAGTGTCCTAGAGCTTGCACCATATGGGACCTGGCACCAATCTCATGGCCTGACCTTCATCAATTCAAGTTCTCCTTCAGATCCTGGTGGCAAGCCATCTGCAACATTGGTCATTCAGAGGTTGCAGAGGAGAGGATCCAACTATCCACTTACCTTCTCTGGTGGCTCTGGAAGACCAGAAACCATTGGATTTTTCAGCATTCCATTCCTCCTCCACACATTGTCATCAAAGCAGCAATGTCTGATTGGGGAGACTTCTCAGCAGCAGCTAGGGATTCATCATAGTTTCTTTGTTTCTGTTTTTGTCTGTTGTTTTGTTTCTGAGCAAGGATTAGCTAGGCTTTGAGGCAGTGGCTTCTCTTTTGTTCTTTTTTCATTTTCAGTTTCATTTCTTTTGTGTTTTTAGTTGAGGTTCTAGGCCATCTTGTGGATGTTCCTCCCATGTTGATTTTGTGGTTTGTTTGTACATTGGATCTTGGGTTCTTTTCGTTAATAAATCTCTCTATCG
>BKCP01008737.1:1569666-1582564 GCA_008636005.1 Striga asiatica | reverse complement strand
CTTTTTTTTTTTTTTTTTTTTTTTTACGTTCGGAGACAAAATCGTCGCCGACGTTCGACTCACCGTCCGCGGCCTTCGGAATAGAATTTTTGCCACGATTCGGAGCCTCCATTTTCTGAAATTGGAGCTTTTTTTGTACAACCTTCCGCTCGGGAGGTTGAAATTGCGATTTTTGACGAGATTGGGAGCGGGTTATCCTTGATTCGTCTTCAATTTCGGATAGTTTGCCCTCAATTTTTGTTCGCTTCGACATTGTTCTTCTCTGCGATTTTTGTTCTTCTCAATTTTTTCTTGTAGGAGAGATGGAGTTTTTTTGGGAGAGATAAAGAAGTTACCGATATGGAGAGATAAAGATGATTTCTTTTCTTTTCTTTTTTTTGTTATGTTGAGTGTAAAGATGGAGAGATAATCACGTTTCCCAAAAAATCAGGCCAAATCTAACTGCAATAAATATTACTTTAATTATTAAATAACGTAATTGAGATGAAAAGTTTTTGAGGTCGTAAATTTGAAATTATTAAGAGGATGAAATGTAAAGGGGGTAAATTTCTCAACTTTTTTGGTGGGAGCAAAATAAAAGTCTTATCACATGGGAATTAGTACATAGTGGCCCTTATCCTTTTTAAAGCCCAATAATTCACCATCTAACTAACTTTTTGCTTAATTTTCTTTCACTAATTTGGTCCTATAAAAGAGCTAAACCTACCAAACTATGGACCAAAAATCAGGAATTATATACATTCCCCTAATGTGGCCGGACACCCAGGTTTACATACACCTATCAGTAGACACGGCGCAAATCACATAACATTTATTAATGGGGCGCTCTTTTACTATTACTTATTTTCTTTCATTGTACTTTGAATATCTTAATAGGGGAATGCTACATTACCAACCTAGTGTATAACTAGGTTGACAACTAGTATTATTTTTCATCTTCATAACATGCACAAGGTGTAATTATAAATTGAAGATTATACGACAATAAAAGTAACCATACAGAGGGCAATTTTTCGATTATAAAAAGTTCGAGATAAAAAGAAAAAAATTATGTATTATTTAAAATTTATTTGTACACAACATTATTAATTTGACTTTTGGACAATTTATCGTTCCCACAAAATAATATTTCACTTATCGACCTGATTATTTATTTGTACAATTTTATTAAATGTAACTGCGTAATATCTGAATTAAATATAGCAATGTATATTTTACAATTTTAAATATAAAATTTTAGATATATTACAAAATTATTTTTAAAAGGGATGAGTATACAAATTATTTAAAGAGTAATAGTTTTGTTATATATATATGTATTGGTCTACAACTATATAGATTCAATTTATGCTTATTCCCGTTAATGCATATAGTACAACTTCTTAAAAACAATCTTGCGTTGTTCAGTTATATATTTATGCTAACTTGTTATTAACTTGATATAGGTTAGTTCTATAATGGTATTTGTTCATTCTACTTATATGATATACGATATGTATATGTTTTCTTGAATAAGTTAAAACTAATTAATTGCTTACAAACAAAAATTCAGAAACCCCATGAACATCCTGTCGAAAATTAGTAAACGATTTAAAAAATAAATTAATAGTACAGTTGTATAATACGAGTCAAATAAATATAAACCATAAATAATATTTTTTCCCATAAACTGTAATTCATACAATGCATGGACATCACCTTTCAAATTTAAAAATATAATAATAAAAATAAAAATAAAATAAAAACTAATGTCCAAATTTAATAAAAGTATTAAAAACAAGCCTAATTGGCATCCGCCAACATTATTCAATCAAACTACTTACTAAAAATTGAAGTCAATTAATACCCTATTATAAAAAACGACCTAATAGATCTAATTTTTATCGAAATAATTCTTCATTTATCATCATGCTCGTCGACCTTTACCTTTCCCTTCAAGGGAGTGGCTGATTTAGCAGGGAATTCAGGCTCATCATCCAGGAACTCCTTAGGTTGCCTTTGCATTATAAGTGTCACCAACCTTTTCGCTATTTTTAACAACCTTCAATGGGGTGAAACCTCATCTTCCCTGATCGAGTCCTATAAGAAATTTTAGATAGTATAAGAAATTGTATGTAGTATGAAAACACATTAATTGGTAAAAATAGAGTCAAATATTAATAAAAGAAAGTGGACAAGGAAAAAAAATAATTTTTTACCTTTCCATTATTAGTTTCTTGTATGATGAATATTTGAGATCATTCTTGTCTAATGATTATTCAGACGTCCTCTGGAAGAGACGCAGGATTAGGAATTTGATCAGGTCTGTTGGTCCTAGTGATACGGTTTTGCTATGTAGCCAACAATTGGCTCCATAGTGGAGCCAACCTTCTATATACAACAAGTAAACCATACTATACTAATAAAATTATAGTATTTATATAAGTAATATGAGAATATAGTATGGCTTACTTGTTGTATATAGAAGGTTGGCTCCACTATGGAGCCAACTATTGGTTTCATAGCAAAACCGCCTAGCGATATGTTTGATATTACACCACGACTTGGTCATTTTTTTGTTTTATATTTCTTTCTTCTGTATGCTAATATTGGAACACTATTTTGTGATAGCGAATTAGAAAATCAGAGAGAACGATTCCTTTATAGACAAATATAAGTGATTGAGACGTTCAAAATGATCAGAGGATAAAGTTAAATTATAATTCATACGTTCAACTTGATATGATAGAATAAAAAAGATTTAAAATTAAAATTTTAGGTTATTTTTGTACGATATGATTCTTTAGGTGTGTTAAACGTTCAAAATGATAAGATTGTTTTTGCTTTTTATTATTCCGCAATTTTGGGTTATGAAAATTGAGAATAATAACCAATATTTATCACATTGATTTAAAAGGTTTTTTTATGAGTATATTTATTAATATGTATTCTGGATAATTTTGTTACCTTTAAATTTGATGAAAATATATTTTGCAACATATTGAAAATGGGAGCTTGATATATACATGAATAGCAAACAAATATTTGAAAAATGCACTCTTAGTTTATTCATGACTTAATTAAATAGAGTCCATAATTAATAAAATACCAAATTGAGATATTTCTATTATTTTGATCTCAAATATGTAAAGAAATTGAACTCAATATGTACGAAGTTAATTAAATGAAGTCCATACTTAAAAAATGACAAATCAATATTTTTCTGTTATTTTGAGTTCAAATTTATAATGAAAATGAATTCAACACATATCAAGTTTGTTAATTTTTTTTATTCCGAGTTAAATTTACTAAAGAAATTCTTTAAGTCAGTACATATTAAGTTTAGATTGATATCTCATGTCATAGAAAATAAATTTGCAAAAAAAAAAATATATTTTTAGATAAAATTATGTTTTTAAAATTATAATTATTTAGTATTGGAATGCATGCATATGCATTCGTTTTATATGTGAAGCAATAGAAATCAATTTTTTAAATTAAAGAAATAGAAGGGGATGTTTGGATATTATATTTTTTTATTTTATTTGAATTTTTTGATTTTGTTTGGTTAATTTTGAAAAATGTGGTATGGTTAGTTGTACTGAGATTTTGAGTTTATATTGAAATAATATTTAAAATAAAATAATTATAGTTGATTGGATGTAAAAGAAAGAGAGAGACGATGTGAAGTGATTTTTAGTTAAAATTATGTGGGTGGATAAATAATGAATTAAAGTTGATGTAATGTGGAAGAATGATTGAGTGGTATACTTAATTATATGAGTAATATTGGGTATAGTGAGGTTGAGTTAAGAATATTGATTGGCTAAACTTTTATTTTATTTTTTTATTTTTAAATCCACTTCCAAGCATGCTCTAAAGATTTTTTTTTTCTAATTCTTATGTCTTCCTATTGTATGAAGTCTGAAATTATTTTGATTTACTATATGTAGTAATTCTTATTTCNAGAGAGAGAGAATAATCAGTGTCTTGGAACTCAGGTTCAGTAATCGAACCAATCTGGCCTCTGGATCACTGGTTTAATTGTTAAATTGGATAATTAATTTTAAGTTTTTAAAATAATATTTATACTATTTTTCATCTTATATCCATACAAATACCAAAACTAAATAAGTTTTACGCAGATTTATACTCTAAAGTTTTAATAATATTGAATCTCGCTTGTGAATTTTACCGATTCCTAGTTAGGTGGACAGGGCTCGGGGCTCCAAGTCGATTGGGCCTTGGTCGACTCGTCTATGGGTCGAAAAATTGAGAATAGTAAAAGGAGAGAAGGAAGATCCTAGTTAGGTGGACAGGTCTCGGGGCTCCAAGTCGATTGGTCCTAGGTCGACCCGTCTTGGGTCCAAAAATTGAGAATAGTAAAAGGAGAGAAGGAAGAGCGACTAATTACTGTTTTCAGTTTGATACTTTTTTTAGTTTCACGTGTTTTTTAATTCATTATTTCATTTCTTGTTACATGTGGTAATGTTATAACAACTAAAAAATAAAAATTAAGGGGGTTAGTAGACATAGATATAGGAATTAGGAATGCCATTGATTGTTTTCATGTGTCGTAAGTGATAAAATGACACTTTTTTTTTTTTAACGATAGATTTCATTAACAGAAAAACATGTAATTACATACTAGAAAACAGCTAAATAGTCGATTAAAACAACTACTCGACTGAATTTAGTTGGGAGGACTAACCCATAAGCATCAAGTCCGAAATAGCCATAACCAACCTAAACACATAAACACTTGTTTCAACAATGTGTGAAACAAAAAATTGTCAATTTAGCTTTCATGAGGGCAGCAGACTCTAGCAGTGCAACAGCCAATTATAAAAATTCTTAGGCTTTTTCAACGCTTAAAGAAACAGAAACTTTCATTAGCAGTTGACATTGTATTTTTCTATTTTTTTTAAATNAATGTGGTAAAAAAAAAAAAAATCACAAAAACCATTAAGAATGAATTGTTTTGGTCTACTTTCTTAGAAATTTATCAATTAAAACTTGCCGTAAGAAAATTGATTTTGACATTAATCAAAAATATTATTTATTTATCATATGTTTATTTTTTAAAATAGGTATCATCTATATTTATATCTATATCTATACAATGGACCAATCTTTATTGCCATAATTGGCATGATTTTAGGCGAAAAATTTTTTCGTCTATATTTGACATTTAATTAATATTTATTTATTATTAAATCTTATGCATGAAAAACATAATTAATTTTTATACACTCAATGATTGTTACTCATTAACTACAAATTGGCTAAATTAAAAAATTTGACCGTAGATATATTAGATATATTTCCAATAAGATCTTATATTAATTTAATAGTAATTTATTAACACAATTAAAAAAATTATGGAAATTAATTTGATTAAATAGATTATCATCTATGATTGTAGGTATTAATCTAATTAATTATATTCACTATTCAGAATAACTATGTCTAAATCATAATAACTTAATAAATAATTTAGAATATTAATGTTTCTAAAATGAAGTCAATTTAACTATAAAAAGGTACATCCCTATTAATATATCATAGGCAGTGATAGTAACATTGAAAATTTAAATAATATACTAATAAAAATAAAATGTTATTGTCGGCTGCATTTAAAAATTATAAATTTCACCTTAGAAGTATCTATGTACATTAAAAAGCTATTCCATTTTTAAAAATATATATTTTCTTTTCTTATATACTATTTTATAATGAAAAATAAGTTAATAGAATAGCAATGTATAATAATTTAAATTATAGCACTTGGTAATTATGAAAATATAGTATATCTAAATATTCGAATAGATGCTATGTAACTCATTATATAGGTTGAAAAAATGTTTTAAAAATAAATATAAATAAAAAATAAAAATATAAAAATAAAATATTTAACCATAAAAATTTGTGTGTTGCATAAGGATTAAAGTTACTAAAAATTAAGATTTATTTATCAAAGTTTTTAACATTTAATGCACTTAATAATTATAGCGGAATATAAATATTATGGGTTAAACGTTGGTCAATTATCAAGCAATGTGCAAATTATGACTTGTTGAAAAAATTATAAGACTAGGATAAACAACAATTTTATAAGTACATACAAGTAATTTGTATGCAAATATCATTTGATCTTATACATTTATAATATTTTATAAACTTATAAATAATAAAATTAACATATTAAATAGTTAAAAACTACAAAAAAATATAAAAATAGAAATTAACAATAATAGCAAATAAATAAATGTCATATTATTACTGAAATAATATTGTGAAAAATAGAATTTCATATTGTCTTAAATAGTTTTATAATAATTAAATAAAAAATATTTTTGGTATTGCATCCCGTGCATCGCACAGGTATCAACACTAGTGGAATTAATGCCTGAAGAGAAAGAGAAGATCTTCTAATCTTAACTTTTCATATCTTAGTTATTCTCTTATTGTGTATTTGGATTTAATTATCTTCTTTTAGTTTGTAAGTAAATGAAATATATTAAATCCATTAGTAGTTTATATATATATATATATATATATATATATATATATATATTCTCTTTCCTTATTTTGATATTTTATTACTATATTTTATAGTATGTATTTAATTGTCTTCTTTTACTTGTAGGAAAAGGAAGAGCAATGATGATAAAAAAAAATATATTCTTGTGAGATTTGAGAGCTAAAATCTTAAGGAAGGGAGCTGGAAAATCGAGCAAGAAAAGGAAAGAAATTGGACAAGAAAATATTTCCGAAGGTTCGCATGGAAATAAGGAAAGAAAGTTCACAAGATTGAAGAGAGAGAGAGAGAGAGAGAGAAAGACGTTTAAATCTGGAAGATCTGGGCAAGATATTCGTGCATGATGATCTACAAGGCATGAAGATTTAGTTTCCAAATGTGAACGACAAGATCAAATAAATTTAAAAACTCCAAATTTCTGATGAACCTGCATACCGTATATTGTTGTATTATGGTCGCGCTCCGGTAAGAAAGGTGCTCAATGAAAGAAATAAGAATAAATCGTAGTCATCGGATCGGATGATCTAATGCTTCATAAAAATTCAAAATTATATCATCATTAACGGTAATATAGACATTTAATCATACACCAAATACCAACCCATTAGTGGGCCCCACCCCAATTAAACCATTTTCCCTTCCCCATATCACACCCGTCACCTACCTCACCTCTCTCTCTCTCTCTCTCTCTCTCTCTCTCTTTCTCTCTCTTTCTCTCTCTCACTCACACACACACACACACATACACACACTTCACGGCGAGCACAGACACACCGACGGGGTGCACGCCAGCCACTGGCCACTCACGGAACGCCACCGCAACCGCCAACCGTGAAGATACATAGCCTGCCACCGTCGTCCCGTCAGAGAGCCGCCGCAGCCGTCCCGTCGGAGAGCCGCTGCGCAAAGTCCTTAGCCACCACCAGTCGCCTCCGACCGGCACCTCCCACCGGCGGAACACTCAGCCACGCCCACAGCCACCGCTCGATCTAGCTGCCAACAGCCGCTGCTCGCGTTGCCGTCGCGACAGCCACTCTGCCCGTCACTGTTTGACGAGGATGATGCGCCGGCGACGTCTCCGCCTTCCCCACAGCCACGTCCGCCCGTCCCGACGCTGGAAAACTGATAACAACCACCAAAGATCTGATAGCAAGGGTTGAAGAAGAAGGAATTGATGCTCTGCGTTTTTTCAGGATTTTGAGAAATAGATATTTCAAAGGGCAGCATTTTGAGAATTAGATAGTACCTAGGGACTTGATTAAAAATTCATAATTTTTTATTAAATTTCAATTTACTTACTTTAATAATGTTCAACAAAGTTGCAAATTAGGATTTTAGGGCTTCATTTGCATTTTGTTTTGTAAAAAAATTAGATAGTGTTGATGTACTGTTTGTCCCATCTTTGTTGCGTTTTTCGTTGTCTTTTAGTCTTTATTTTTCCCCCATTTTAGGTGTTTTAATTGGTTTTTAGGTCGTTTTATAGTTTATGCTCTCTTCTTGGTCTTTCTTGTGTTTTTCGTTCGTTTTCCGTTTTTTCGTCGTCGTTGGTGTGTAGGTTGGAAGTCTCGGGAGAACAGGATTTCGGAAAAATAGTTGTTGGGCAAGCCTAATCAAAGAGAGGAGTTCGTTGGGAACACACATGAAAAAGCAGAATCGAATTCCGAGTTGAAACGAACTCAAACAGGCCCGAGAAGCAAAGTTGTGCGAGCTGCCCACCTGCCCAAGCCCCGCGGCGTGCCAGGCCCCGCGCCGCGCCACTCATGCATCACTGCGCCGCGCCAGCACCACGACCCGGACTGCGGCTCCGAGACTCCCAGGTCCCACACTCCACGCCCGCGATGCCCCTGCGCCACGATAGCCCTCGGCCCCGCGCCGTGCCAACCTGCCGCGCCGCGCCACAGCCTTTCTCCACGCCGCGGTTCCACCTCGACCTCGCCAGAGAACGCAACATCAGCACCTGCCACGCTGTGAAGATGCCTCGCGCTGCGGCCAACACTCCCCTCGCGCTGCGGCACCATACCTCCTCGCGCCGCACCCGTACTCCCCACGCCGTGATGCCGTGCTGAGTATAAAAATAAGATCGGGCTGCGACAGAAATCATTCTTTTACGCCCAGAAAACACCGAACCCTACCCCATCTTTCATTCTCTCGTTCTTTTCACTCTTCTTCATATTTTTCATCGTAGAACAAGAATTTGAACTCGGATTTTGCTACTGCTTTCAGATTAATCTTGTTTATCGAATTCATCATTCAATTAACATTATTTGTAAGTTTTTCTATACGTCTATCCATGGATATGTTGACTTTGATTATGGTGGTTTGCGTTGATAATTCGAATATGAGTGGCTAAATCTGTATGCTAGGGATAGGGGATTGATGTTTTGATATCGTTTGTGATTGTCGGGCTCAAGATTGTTCAATTTCATGCGAGTTGATCTTTTAAAAGATCTTTCAACTGTCAGGCTTGGGTATTGATAACTGTTGAAGGGTGACACTTCAACGTACAATTGTTTCAATTGAATTTGATTTATTCGTGCTTAAAATTGGTGAATCTATTGATTAGTCGGTTAACCACCCTCTAGTCTACTTTAATCGACTCTTAGAACCGAAAGGGGAGGGGTCGGTCGAAATAGGCTCGTATGAACTAGGCTTGTTTATAACTCTATTGCCTAGGAGTTAAATGAATTGTTAATTTTCCGTTCTAGTTTGTTCTCTTGTTACGAAAAGTTATTGAGAATGAGTACTTGAACGTGTCGATTATTCAAATCACTTAACTGAACAATCACTTGCCCATTAATTGCAATTCGAACTAAAACGGATCCCCCCGACTCCCTAGCTCCTTAAATCTTACTTGTTCTTCGTCGTTGCTTGCTATTTCTATTTGCTTTATTTGGAGGTTTTTCGTAGATAATAATCAAACCAAATCATTTGAATTAGAATGTTTAGGAATTTTGTTTCTCTTTTTGTATGAATAAACGTATAGAATATTCCTGGTAACCTTCCTCGTGAGACACGACTCGGTGTTCGAATCTTTTGATTCTACTCCGGAAAAAATATTTACAACAAATTGGCGTCGTTGCCGGGGAAGGTTTAGGACGTATTTTGTGCACTTATTCATCTTATTTTTCGTGTTTCTCTTTGTTTCTTTTTATTTCTTTAAGTATTAGTTCCTTTTTCGTTTTTGTTTTAACTTTAGTTTCTTTTATCTATCATTGGTGCTCGTAACCCATTGTTTGTTTGAGTGTATGCGTACTAGGAGTGGACGTATACTATCTCCAATCAACAAGCCCTTCAACGAGAGCCTGAGAGAGCTGCTAGACGAGCTTACTCTCGAATCATCCGAAGGAAGCAATTTGGACATGGCTGATCAGCAACCTCCCCAAGATCTCCTCTGAAACTTGGCCCAACCCATGATCGGGCCAATCACTTCATGCATCCAGTTGCCACAAGAAGCTCGAAACTACGAGCTTAAGATGATCCATTACAATCAGCTCCCATCATTCCACGGGCCCCCCAACGAAGACCCACTCCACTTCATCCGGGAGTTTTACAACGTCCTCCAGACATTTCCTCTCCACGGACTGACTGAGGACCAGCTAAAGATGCGGTGCTTCCCGGAGACCCTGAAGGACCGGGCCAAGGCCTGGCTCATGACCCTCACACTGGATTCTCTCACAACTTGGGCAGAAGTTTACACCAAATTCGTCGGGAAGTATTATTCCCATTGGAAGGCCCAAGATATCCAGTCTCAAATTGTCTCTTTAGCTCAACTTCCAAATGAGCCTCTTCATGAGGCCTGGGAACGATTCAAGGACCTCCAACGGCAGTGCCCACATCATAACCTCTCACCAGGGCTATTAGCGAATTGCTTCTACGACTCTCTCCACCAGAACTTGCAGTACATGGTGGACAATGCAGCCGGAGGGGACATTAGGGCAAAAACGGCAGAGGAGATGATGGTAATATATGAGACGATGAGTGCGAACTCATCACAAAAGAGCGTCCGAGGGAAGAGGTCCACAGTAAATGAGATCGGACCAGGAAGCAATATCATGGCCCAGCAGTTAGCGGAGCTCACGGAGCAGAAGCAGCTACTGAATGCTAGAAGTTCCTCGCCAAATCAGACTATGGCCGTGAATGTTTGCGGTGCATGTGGAGTGCAAGGACACAGTTCGGAAGTGTGCCATATATCTGCCGAGCCAAACTATGGGGGGCAAGGTGCTGAGGTAAATGCAGTGCAAGGATATCAGAACCGGCCAGGAAATGACCCATACTCGAACACGTACAATCCTGGGTGGAGGAACCACCCAAGCTTCTCTTGGTCTAATAACCACTATCAGCAGCCACCTCAAACCAACTTTGTCCCTCAGCAGCAACCAAGGGGACAAATGTTACGACTACCAGCACCAGAAATCGGACCGAGCCCGTCAAACTCAGATGAGAAGCTGGATAAGATCCTCCAGTATTTAGCCGAAAACAAGCAACGAACCATGAACAACGAGGCTTCCATTAAGCGCCTCGAGACGCAAGTGGGACAGTTGGCCACACGGGTTGGGACCATCGAGACTGAATGGAACAAGGGAAAGTTGTCGAGTCAGCCCGAGCATGCGAATTCAGTTACAGTGCTTATGCCCGAGCCAGAAGAGAAGGCAGTGGTTAAGGAGCAAAGAGTGGAGACTTTGAGGACAACGCCTATCAAACCAACTTTGCACAAGTCCCCCTAACCCATACAGGCTGAGGATTCCTTTTCACAGCCGACTTTTGGAGGAGAAGGACCACAAGATGATCCGAGACCTTCAGGCGATGTTGACTAAGGCCAATGAAGATTTGTCTCCTCCCGACGTGATGAAGAAGATACCGGCATACGTGAGATTTTTCAAGGAAGTGGCAGCAAATAAGCAGAAGCTCGAGAGCAGGGAAGAGGTGCTCGTGTGTGAAGCGGCGAGTGTCTTCCAACAGAACTTACCGAAAAAAAAAAGAAGGACCCCGGAGGCTTCGTGATTTCTATGGCCTTTGGGAATGGGGAAGAGACCTTGGGCATGCTTGATCTAGGCGCAGGCATTAACCTCATGCCACTCACGGTCTATCATCGGCTCGGGCTCGGAGAATCGAAGCCTACCAAGATGCGCTTACAGCTTGCAGATCGTTCATTCTGTCACCCCGCAGGGATTGTGGAGGATGTGCTCGTCTGAGTGGGGAAGCTGATAGTCCCCTTGGACTTCGTTGTGCTCGATATGGGAAACATGCAAGACAATGGTAAGGAGCACGTCATCCTCCTCGGGCGACCCTACATGGCGACCACTAGAACCGTTATTGATGTGAGGAAGGGGACAGCGAGCATGACAGTGTTGGGCGAGTCCATCGCCATCTCCGTTCGAGAAACCCAGCCTGAGCCGCAGGCGAACTCTGAGGACGTGTGTATGTGAGAGTACACGAAGAGGTCATTGCGGTACCGTGCACACGTCGGGATGGAATGCTATACCAACTGCCACACTACCCCTCCCGAGACGAGTTTCAGAGAGTTACCCCGATCCCAATGGGGCGAGAGATTTGATGTGACAGAGGCCCACCGCTGTTCGGGGCCTGACTACCTCCACCCTCCACCCGTACCACCGGATTCACAGTGACTAGTCTAGTCACTGTGCCCTGTACGTTTGTATCTTTTCCCTTCTCTTTATTTTCATGTTTGGTTTAGTTTTTCGGTCTTTTGTGTTGGTTGATTATATGGGTAAACTTTCCTTACACTGATGATCGACAATGGGGACAATGTTCGGTTTTAAGTGTGGGGGAGTTTTTACATGATTATGTGCGTATATGGTTGACCAGGTCTAAGTCCTTTAGGTTGTTTTCATTTTCGGTTTTATTTTAGTTTCTTTTCTGGAGTCAGTTTGTGTGTTTTGCGAGTATGGATTTTGGTGGATTTTAAGATTTGTTGATGATTGTTGATGATGTTGAGGAGATGTGATGATGATCATGACCAGTATATTTTGATGAACTCGATGTGTCGTTTTGTTGGACATTTATTTACCCTTTGCGAGGTTTCAGCCTTATGTTGTTTCTTGAGAGATATTGGTCGGAATCTTTGTTGATTAGAACTTGCTTTGAGTCTATTTTGAAATGAAGCGATTGAAGTTGTGATTTGTGAAAATGATTGAGGCACTTTGACATAGCTCGTTTTAGCCCTTTTCATTGACCCTTGAACTTATATTTTCACTAGTAGCTCGTTGAGCCTTGAACCGTATTTCTTGTCAACCGATTCAATTGAATTATTTGAGATTTGACAGTGTACTTGATATGATGACGGAGCTTTCTAATATGTGTTGATGAGGTATAGACTTGTTTGGGTTGCATTTTGAGTGCTTGACAAAAAAAAAAAAA
>BKCP01008737.1:1510642-1568471 GCA_008636005.1 Striga asiatica | reverse complement strand
GCCGCGGCACCATACCTCCTCGCGCCGCGCCCGAACTCCCCACGTCGTGATGCCTTGCTGAGTATAAAAATGAGATCGGGCTGCGACATAAATTATTCTTTTACGCCCAGAAAACACCAAACCCTATACCATCTTTCATTCTCTCGTTCTTTTCACTTTTCTTCATAGTTTTCATCGTAGAACAAGAATTTGAACTCGGATTTTGCTACTGCTTTCAGATTAATCTTGTTTATCGGATTCATCATTCAATTACCATTATTCGTAAGTTTTTCTATACGTCTAATCCATGGATATGTTGAATTTGATTATGGTGGTTTGCGTTGATAATTCGAATATGAGTGGCTAAATCTTTATGCTAGGGATAGGGTATTGATGTTTTGATATCGTTTGTGATTGTCGGGCTCAAGATTGTTCAATTTTATGCGAGTTGATATTTTAAAAGACTTTTCAACTGTCAGGCTTGAGTATTGATAATTGTTGAAGGGTGACACTTCAACGTACAATTGTTTCAATTGAATTTGATTTATTCGTGCTTAAAATTGGTGAATCTATTGATTAGTCGGTTAACCACCCTCTAGTCTACTTTAATCGACTCTTAGAACCGAAAGGGGAGGGGTCGGTCGAAATAGGCTCGTATGAACTAGGCTTGTTCGTAACTGTATTGCCTAGGAGTTAAATGAATTGTTAATTTACCGTTCTAGTTTGTTCTCTTGTTACGAAAAGTTATTGAGAATGAGTACTTGAACGTGTCGATTATTCAAATCACTTAACTAAACAATCACTTGCCCATTAATTGCAATTCGAACCAAAACGGATCTCCCCGACTCCCTAGCTCCTTAAATCCTACTTGTTCTTCGTCGTTGCTTGCTATTTCTATTTTCTTTATTTGAAGTTTTTTCGTAGATAATAATCAAACCAAATCATCTGAATTAGAATGTTCAAGAATTTTGTTTCTCTTTTTGTTTGAATAAACATATAGAATATTCCGACTAACCTTCCTCGTGAGACACGACCCGGTGTTCGAATCTTTTGATTCTACTCTGGAAAAAATATTTACAACATGTACAATTTTGTAATTTTATTAATTTTGAGTATTTTTAAATTTAGTTCACTTTATTCTAACATCAATTGCATCATTTATTCATACGAACCACAAACATGCCTAACGTACCATAGTTCAGTTTATACATCAAGAAATTGCACTTTATAAAACAACACGTTACACTTTATAAGCCGACACGTTGCACTTTACCAACGCATTCCGTAATTAATCTCAACATCTACCACACAAAATATTACGTTATATAAATCTAACAATCGGATCTACATAATTGCACTTTATATATCAATGGGTTGCACTTTATACCTACATACATTGCACTTTATAACACGACATGTTACACTTTATAAAGCAACGCGCTATGCGTACCAAAAAATTCGGTAATTCTGCTAATCGATCGAATAGTATTAGTATTTTCATTAAACAAATAAAATAACTAAACATGCCGAACTATATGAAAAATTGCTACCAATTCTTTTTCAATTATATTTTTTTAATAAGAAAACAATAATATTTTTTATATACATTTTTTTATGTATTGCGAATGCATATCATGGTTATACTAATTGCCAATAAACGTCAACCAGATTGCACAAAATCGAACGAGATCCAACAAACATAAATTAGGTACGAAAATTTATATATTGTTTCAATTTTTTATTATTTTTTTTTTATAAATCGAGTATTTCGGTACGATATCAATTATTATTTTTTATTTAAATAACTAAAGTAAAAACCAAATTATATTAAAAATATTATATTTTATATTTTTGTATAAAAATATTAAGCTATGATTTTTTATTGAAGTATAAAAAATTAATATAGTGCATTTTATGTATTATTGTGTATGTATTAAATTTTATTGTATTATCAATTTTCCTAATTGTACTCACTTGAAAATATAACAAAATTTCAGAAATTGCAATTAGACCCCAATAATAAATCAAATTCTCACAATTACAACTCAAAACTCAAGCAAACAATGTACAGATACTACATCCGGCCAAATCACAGTGGTCATCCGGCCAAAGAAGGCGTGCGGCAGCGGAGGTTGAAATCTGTGGCTGAAGCGGGTCTATGGTCGGACGGAAAACCGGAGGAGATGGTGGATGGAGCAGAGCTGTTGGTTGTTAAGGGATGTTGTCCCGGCGGGTTCAGGAACGGCAGAGAAGCAATTTGTGACGGAAGCGGGACTATGGACGGAGGAGCGATTGGGGCAGATTGCAGATGGGGCGGAGGAGTCGGTTGGGATGGTTTGTGGTTCCGGCAGTTAATTGACGGCGGAGGCAGATTGCAGATGGGGCGGAGGAGTCGGCAACGGAACCGACAGCGTCGGTCTTCTAAGATGTTGGGCGGTGGCGAATGGCGTGCTGGTGACTGGCGGGTGGTGGTCCGGTGGCAGCGCAGACGTGGTGTGTGTGCGTGTGTGTGTGTGTGTGTTTGGACTTTGTAGATCTGAATCGATTCGTGAAGGAGGAGGGTACTGAAAAGAAAAATAAATATTTAATTTGTGAGTAGGTCCACATAATAAATGTGTATTGACCAACTTACCCTTAATAATTGGTCAAATATACATATTTGACCACACTATGATCAAATAATTACTAAATTGCCATTAATGATTGACCATAGTTTGACTCCATTGCAACCATTGATATGTTCGATCCAATGGTTCACAATCATGTTCATTTCTTTCACTATCTATCATTCTCATATGATCCCTTCTCTCTCTCTCTCTCTCTCTCTCTCTCTCTCTCTATATATATATATATATATATATATATATATATATATATAAGCTTCACGATTTCTGGTTGATAACGAGTCATTCCATTATTTCTTTCAAAGAGTTTAGAGTTTTATTCATTGAGTGCTCGTGAGTTTTTGTTTAGATTTTATAGAATGATCGAATTCCAGCATGTTGGTTCATCACTGGTAATTCGAGCTATCTCTTATTCTTTTCTACTTGGTGCTTGGGACGAGCATCTTCATACTGCCTGGAGGGATCCATACGTGCAACGTAAGTCCACGTCGTGGCCAGAAAAGTACTTAGGTAGGTGGGTGCAAAGTAGGTTAGCTAGAGGGAGTCTAGGCGAGTAAATCCTATTTGTATTTGTTGGCCAAACACTTGCTTAGAAAGAGTTCTGAGAGAAAGTGGGACACTCTCCTGAAAGTTCGTTTTTATTTATTCGCTTCCGCAAATTTATATGAACATACATTGTTTTTGTGTATAAGCTCGAATTTTTGTACTCCCCCAAAATCTCACTTGCAAAAATTATAAAATTTTAAATTAAATTTAGGCTCTGTTTGTTTTGAGGGATTTAAAATTCCTTGATTTCAAAAATTTTTTAGTTGCACACTCCTTGAATGGATGTGTTGAAAATATTATAAATCAATAGTCAAGCTCGCACCGATGGTGTTGACTCGCGGTGATAATGAACCTAAATGATCGCGGACGGTGTGGTCAACGGTGATAAACAGTGGATTTCAAATGACTAAGTTTGGGGAATCATTTCAAATCCTTCAAAATAATGACTAAAAAACATCTAGAATGAATTTGAAACTAGTGTATATCCCGTGCGATGCACGGAAGAGTTCATATTTTAAACATTTTTTAGACTTTATTTTAAATATAATTATTTATATTTTTTACATCTCGTCTATTATGAAAATAAAATAAATACAATCAATGAAAAATATATATTATTAAATACTTTTCTTTATACAATATTTTTTATTTAAGGAATATTATTAAACCTTACGGTTTTGATTTGTTTTTTTAAATCAATAATCCAATGATTGTTAACGTACAAAAAATAATGAAAATAATCCAGACTTTAAAGTAAAGCTATTTTTTATTATTTTACAAATAAAAATCTTCCAATTTTTTTTTAATTTCAAAAAAAAATTTGGCAAGTTTGATAATGAGTTAAATCAAGTTATACAAATGATTAAATAGTTAAAATGTTATATTAATTATATTTAAGAAATCCGATGGGTAAAAAAATATTATACTAATTAGTTTGTTAGGATTGTGATTATATGGAAGTTAAAATAAAATGAAATGTAACCAAAAAATTTGTTCGTGGTCTTTTCCTTTAAATGTTTGAATTTAAAAATCTAATAACCAAATTTACATTATATCACGTAAGGAAAAAAAATAAATAATAAATATTTATTAAGGAGATAAATCAATAATATTTATCACTTAGATATTAAATAATAAATATTTACATGTAAAAAAATAAAAAATAATATATATAAAAATATACGTCAGAATTTCAAATAAAGTAAAAGGAGGGATAACTCATTTTTTAAAAAAAGTTTCTAAATATTTAATATATTGATAAGTATCTCCATAAGAATAATCATACCATGTTAATTTTAAAAAAATTGGCAAGTTTGTTAGAGAGATAAATTCGGTTAGACAAATGATTAATTTGTTAAGATATTATTTAATTGTATCATAAAAAATCGGTTAGATAATGTAGATAAAAAAATATAATACTAATTAGTTTGTTAGAAATGTGATAATGAAAACCAAGATAAAATAAAATTTACCCAAAAAAATTGTTTGGAATCTTTTCCTTTAAATGTTTGAATTTACAAATTTAATACCGAAATTCTACTATATCACATAAGGAAAAAATAAATAATAAACGTTTATTAATATATTAAAATATGTAATTTTGAATTTCATATAAAGTAAAAGGTATGCTTATTCAAATTTATTTTTAAAATAAAAGTTATGATAAACATTTATTGATTCTCTTTCAAATATATTAATAAATAAAAATATAAATCTAAACAAATTTTGAAACAACAAAAAAAATCGGATTGATTGGCATAAAACAAAAGGAAGTGAAATCGGATTTGAATGCTAAAATTGGAACACCTTACCAAATTGAATACTAAAAGATTCGATTTTATTGGTTATCTAATTGCATGGGCTGAAAAAATTCAAAAAAAAAATTTACGAATTGAAGAAGCGGGAAAAACATTATATTGAAGCGGGAAAACGAAATGATTTTTTTCGGATTGTTCAAATAATTTTTCTTCTCCGTATTATATAGTAATAGATTCTCCAACTGAATTTCAAATCACTCAGCCTTCAATCCAAACTTAGCCTTAAAGGATTATGGGTTAATATTTAAAATCAAGGTCTTGAAAAGAACATATTGTCTATTGAAATCGAGTGAAAATTTGTAGATCTAGATAACCGGATAAGTAGTTGTAATTTAAGTGCCTACAACAATTTTTTGGCAGAATAAATGAGATCATCCAAATTATCGAGCATGTAACATTGTTTTTCATTGTGTCATTTATCTTTACAATTGTATATTTAATCGTGTCATAGATGCATTTCGTTTCCTGACAACCACCCTGTATTTTAGATAACTTCTCACATGAATTTAGTAATTGAAACTCATTGGCTAATAAACCCATTAATCAAATCAGTTAAATAGGTCAATGGAAATACACTTAAGCTTCAAACAAATAAATCTGTTGGCTTATTTTTATTTTCTTTTGACTTAAAAGTCCGTGGGCACGAACCACTAACCACCAGTTAGCCTCCAACATTAAAGCATAAGTACAAATCAAACGCTATATGAGAAATCAGTTTTGCTATGAAGTCATTGGATGACTCGATTTATGGAGCCATTGAATTTCTCGATTTATGGAGTCATCCACATTTATTCACCAATAGTGTATTGACACATGTCTTGCAATAAATACAATTTAAACAGGTGTCAATACAGTAAGTGGTGGATGGCTCATAATTATAACTTAGCAAGTTGGTCTACTAAATAAAAGATATAAGTTGTATCAGAATTGTATTTTATATATATATATATATATATATATGACAAATTTGCACTTATCACAGCACAATCCATTTTTTTAGCAAGTATATTGTCGGTTTATAATAAAATATTCATACTTATTGAACAAAAACTACAATTTTAATGATAAATATTTTACTTTAAAACAACGAAAAATGATTGTTTGAAACATAGTTATTGTTGTAAACGAGTCGAGCCAAGCTAGAACTCCTGATATTCGAGCTCAATTCGAGTCTTGTCGAGCTCAACTTGTTAGCTAAACGAGCCGAGTTTAAGCCCGTCTTGTCTATTAATATCAACGAGTTGAATCGAACCGGCGCTTTCCAGATGCATGGTCCGGATTGAAACCTTTTGTGTGACAAAGCTTAGTCTTAGCAAGAGCTATTCAGCAATCTATTGCATTGGAGTCCTTAAATGGGGCTCTTTTACAAATAATCTCTCATGGGTTTATTGGTGTTGAGCTTTTTTTCCGCGAGCACTCAGATAAAATCTTTGTGCAAAAGCTTTCAAATTAAGTTTCGAATTAGAAGATGCTATGAAAGGGATGAGTAACGTGTAAGAACCTGCCCTTGGGAGGGGAACAACAGCTGAAAACGGTCAGCATGCCTTTCTATCTCTTGCATTCATCTTCTGTTGTACTCTTTCTTCAGTGTGGGGCGAACGGTGCTCTCTGTTAGCAGGAAGGAAAGCGGCAACTGCCCTCAAGTCAAGACTTTGGGTCAGTCATTGGCCTTCATAATGAGAAAAAATAGATATCCCTCCTTAAATTCTTTTTCTCAATGCCCTACTAGTTTGTCTATGAAGAGCAAATTTAATTGTAATAATGTAAAAAAATTTGAGAAAAGTTTACAGCTCAAAAAATTACTTAAAAACTTCTAATATCGAGCCCAACGACTAAAATCGGACTTGAGCCTTAAGTGGCACTTTGGTGGTAATATTTTGTTGCAACTTAAGCCACAATCGGTGGTAGTTTTGAAAATTTTACATTTTCCCTTGTTTGAATTTTGAAGATAAAAATTGTCATAAGATAACACAGCAATTTACCCATTTATTGACTATACAACAAAATGAAGTTTCCACACTACAAATAGATCCATATTTCCGCACTAAAAATAATAAATTTTTCTTGTCTCAATACTAACCGCCACCGATGAAACCCCGAGAAACAAAATAATAAATAAATAATAACACAACAAAAACACTTTTAGTTTATTATTTTTTTTCCTTCTTACTAACAACAAGTAACAAAAAAGGAGGCCAAGCAAGTGTCATAAAACCATGTCCTTATCAGCAACCTCCGAGTTAAGTTACCATCAACTAACGTATTATGGCCTATACATATATAGACAATAAGATAAGCTCGCCTACAATATTCAAAATATAGAAGAATAATAGAAGCAGCTGTTGCTTCTTTTTTTTATCAGAATATATAGATCAAGTGAGCAAAATTCTTGCATACTTTTCACAATATTTGAAAAAAAAAAAAATTAAAAAAAAATGTGCATTGCTGTGTTTATGTGGGAATCCCACCCTCTGTACCCTTTTCTTCTCTTGCTCAACAGAGATGAATACCACAACAGGCAAGTCAGTTAATCTCACACAAATCTTGAAAAAACAGTGGGAAAAATTCTCAAAAGGAAAATAATGAATCAACTATATTTTGTATCCATGTTTTAGGCCGACAAAGGCGGCCGGATGGTGGGATGACGACCAGATTCTAGGCGGCAAAGATGAGGTGGCTGGCGGCACATGGCTGGCCGCTTCCCGACATGGCCGAGTGGCTTTTCTTACAAATGTGCTGGAACACCATACTCTCCCTGAGGCTAAAAGTAGAGGAGACCTCCCCATTCGTTTCCTCAAGGTTCGACATTTTTTATATATATCGTTTTCGATTTCGTTCTCATGCAATTCGTTCTCCTTTCAAGAAAGATCTTACTTTTGTTAATGTGGATTTGGTGGCAGAGCAATAAGAGCCCGAGGGAGTTTGCGGACGAGCTGGCGAAAGAGGCGAATCAGTACAATGGGTTCAACCTCATAGTAGCGGATCTCGTCTCGAAATCCATGGTTTATGTGTCCAACCGGCCCAAAGGCGAGCCCGTTTCAATCCAGGAAGTTCGTCAGGGCATTCATGTCCTTTCAAACGCGACTCTCAACTCTCCTTGGCCCAAGGTAATCAAACAACAATTTTTTTATTTTTTTATTTTCCGATTTTACTTTCGTTTTGTACTAAAAAAAATAAAAATATAATTCTCAGGCGGAGCGGCTCGAACAGAAGTTCAAGGAGGAAGTTGACCAGTACGGCCAAGGGGAGATTCCGTTGACCAAAATGGTCGGGAAGTTGATGAGGGACACTTTGAAAGCTGATAAAGGAAAGTTACCGAACATATGTTCGCTCGACTGGGAACTTGGGTTGAGCTCCATCTTTGTTGAAGTCGAGACGCCACTGGTAACCTTCTTCTTGATCATCGATGGTTGATTTTTTACACATTGGTTACGGTTTTTTGTGATTTGTTTATTTGATCATTGGACAGGGAAAGTACGGGACTAGAAGCACGGCAGTCTTGACCGTGAAAGCATGTGGTGAAGCTAGCTTTTACGAGGCATATCTCGAGGGCGGCCAGTGGAAAGACCATACCTTGGATTACCATATTGAGAAACTGTGATTTTGCAGCTACAGAAAGGAAGAAGAAAAAGACTATATAAGTTGTACTGTTCAAACATATTTGATATTTCACGTTTCACACATAACGGAAAAATAAAGAGTTCTCAGCCACATGTTAAAAATTTCAAAAAGAATGGAGATTGGAAGATTCTGAGATTCATTTCTGTGCAACTGTTATATGGACAATTTATTTAATGAAAATGAAATATTTTTGTAGCCTGACATCAGAAAAGAAAAATATATTATATAGGGTGCATAGATATTCACAGGCAAGGTCCAGGTTAGAATCTTCAGCACATCAAAGGAAATCATTATATAAAGCAGCTTGAAGTACCAGAGAAAAATCAGTATGAAACACAATGACGATGTTAATGCAATCAGCCAGCCATATCAGCCAGTTATGAACTGCAAAAACATATATTTCAAGGCTTCAATTTTCTTGAACAATAGTACGATACCAATCTGTTGACCCAATTTAACACTTTCATATCAAAATGGACAAATAACTGAAAAGCTTTCTCATATTTGGGTAAATCCTCACCACCATCAACACAATTAAAACCAAAACCAAACAGAAAGAAACTGAAAAATAATTCAAACACGGAAACACCACAGCAGAATCAGAAATAAAAAGCCTTTCATTCGGTACTACATAAATTTCCGAGGTCTAAGAAGGTAAACAGAACCAACATCGCTAATCCCAAATTGTAAAACTACTAAAATTCATGTCTGTAGACAAACTAGGCAAGGTGAAGTCATATCCATGTCAACATATACCAACAAAGTTAAAAGTCAGGAAATCAACATTATAGTGCAGGAACACATTAAAATCCTGTTAAGGGGATCTCGTCATCCTTGGCAGCTCCTAGTCATCATCTTCTTCCTCCTGCATATCAAATTGAGCAGAAAAAAATAATTCTCAACATGATTTGCAAAGTCTCATTCGTATAACCAAATAAAAAGTCCATGTACATGACTCACCTCTCCACTGCCTTCTTCATCATCCTCATCATGAACCTCTGACTTTGATTTGTCAGATTCATCATCACCACTGCCTCCAGCCTATATGAGTACATTACAATGCAGTAAAGACCATATCAGCAAGTTACACACGCACATTATTTAAAGAACAACAACTAAAGCTAAGGACAAATTGAAGACTTAACAATAAAACTTAATTACCAATTTTTTGTTGTAGGCTTCCATCTTCTGTTCATATTCCTCCTTCTTCTTCATTGCCTTTGCCACAAATGGAGCCTTATCCTAATATTTAAAAGTTTATAGGTTTAAAATAGGGAAAGGGGAAAACTATTAACACATGTCGCCAGATAACTAGGTGTATTTACCTCGTCACTCATAGACTTCCACTTCTCACCAGCAGCTTTACCGACCTACATTTTGCCCCATCAATGGTGTCAAAAAGTACAGATTTAAACAATATTGGTTCGAGAATAAGGATGTCATAAGAAAGTGCACCCACAGCAGAAACTGATTTGTTGGTCGGGTGTTTTTCCTTGTATTGCTGCCTAAAACCTTCCCTGTAACATGAATATGACCGGCAAGCATATCAGAACACAAACGAATTACAGCACTTGGTCTTGACCAAGTAATAAAAGAATGGTACCAACAAAAGGTTAGGAAGCCAGTATACAGTCATGCAATTTACATACAAGAAAACAAAGAATGCGCTTGGAGCCCTCTTTGGCTTGTTTGGGTCCTTTGCTGCTTTCTTCTCTTTCTTTGTCTGCTTCTTCACAGCCAACCTAATATTAATTACAAGTATACAACAAAACTAGTGAGCGGAATAAGAAGTTGAATGAAAATAGAGACAGAAAGAACAAAATTAACAAAAAAAAAAGAAGGTTAATCAGTTCTTAAAACAACTATCAGGCAGTAAGTTCATTTTGATCACAGCAGCAGCTTTTAGTTGTCAGTGCAATTATGTAGCTTTGAGAAAAAACATATAGATCTAGAAAGAGCCAGGACAACAAGTATAAACAAAAAACATTATAGTGTTTGTTATGTCGACTTCTGTTGGCATACGTATTACAACAAAAGATTAATCAAACATTAAACGTGAAGTTAAGACAACCAAATCTAAAACCAAATGCCACAAGAGATCACAAAAGTCACAGATCAACATCTAGCTCAATAGAAACTCATATCTCGAACTACTTGCAGTAATTGTTGACTTGTTCTCAGAGCCACCAGGAAAACGATACCTAGAGCTAATTTTACATTACAAGGAAAAATAATAGACTAGAAAAACAATATAATAGAAAGAGAACAGAACTAGAAAACAACAATCCAGCATCTAAATATGTAAATAGGTTGTTTGACGCATTAATTAACCAAATAAACCTAAAACTACGACAAACAAATTCACCAAACTAAAGCTAACTAAATGACTGACGAAATTCAGCAACACAGAGTACATCTCAGAAATCACAGCCAGCTTACATTTACAGCAGATACACGACCATCGGATAGAGAGAGAAAGGGAGAGAGAGAGAGAGAGAGAGAGGTTACAACCGCACATACACAGAGAGAGATAGAGAGAAATGAATTGCAACATTACACCAAATAAAGTCTCAACGGAAACATCTCTTACCTGCTGTCGGCCTTCCTCGAATCAGCTTTCGAGCTACCTCCTTTCATGGTGAAGCACTTCGAAAAAAATAGAAAAATAAAAAAGGATTCTGAGAAACGTCGAGAAACCACGAAATGGAAAAATACGGCGAATCGAGCATAAAAAAGCTATAACCTCACCTTAAACGGCAACAAGCAGCCCTGGTTTAGGGTTAGGTTTTGCAATCGAATATTCGAATTTGATTGAAGCGTGAAAAATCTGTATATTAATTATAAGGGGGAGTTGAAAAAATGTGAAAAAGGAGCCATTAAAGTTGCGTTCAATTAAATAGGAAGCGGGCTTTCGGGTGACTTTTGGGCGGGATCTGAAAAGAAAAATCTTTTGCCAGTCGTTGTATTTTGGGTTTTATATTTTTACTTCAAATAATCTATACTTAATAAGAGCAAAAGACCAATGCTTAAAGTCTGCATTGTGAGGATGTTTTATCAAGATAAGGGCAGCACATTCAAGTCGCATCTCGAGCTTATTTTGCAAGATAAAACGGTATGCATTTCAAATCGATTTCATTTTTCACTATTTGTTATTTACACATCATATAGATTACTTTTAAATTTTCCGTTTCAATTTATTTGTGAAGGGAAAACGCATTACAGCATTTCTAAGAGTAGTCTACTTGCCGGGTTTCAAAGAGAAGTCCATTGAAGAGGGCATGGTCATTCTTATACGAAACGACCAAGTTGATATCAACCTTGGTATGTATAGATCTGCGACTGGCGAGTTTAAGATAATGCTACATGGGGGCACTATATTTATGAAATGCAAAGACTCTTTGTCTTTTCCTATGTTTCGATTTTTATTCAGAGACTTTGCAACTTTGCAAGACGTCAACAAATAGACGAGTCAATTCTATTCGGTAATTTTACTTTATACTATTGTGAATATTATTTTACGTATTTGATTTACTAATTATTTATAAATTTATAAATTTATAAATGTAGAATAACAACCATTTTATTTTTTTGTAGACGTCATTGGATTAGTTGTTGATATCCAAAGTGTACAAGACAAGCAGGTCAAATCTGGTGATACACAAATGGTTGTCTTTATCCTCATGGACTTAAAGTAAGTTTACTTGACTAAAATAAATTCCATATAAAATTGAAATGTGTAGATATTTTTGAAATCGCTCTTATTAAATGTTTTATTTTTTAAATGTAGTGAAAATTTTATAAACTGCACAGTATGGGGCGACTATGTTGACAACTGTTGGCTTTTGAGAGCCACTATGAACATACTGGAGAACCATGGGTTCTCATCATGCAGCAAGCACGTGAAAAAGAATACCTTAGTAAGCACCTTCAATAATTTTTTTGTTTTCACTTTCAATACCTACGAGCCCCCATCTAACATCTTATATTGCTTTTGTAGAAAAAGTTCAAGTTACTACTTCTTCTAACGTGACTAAGCTAATTGCACACGATCCAGTGGAGGAGATCCATGACTTTTGGAGAATGTTAAATTAAATTACACCTATATCAAATTTATTAATTTTATTTCTTTATTTATATCATATATATGTTAAAAATACATTTATATTTGTAAGTACACTGTGAGCAATTTGAATAGGACAAAATACAATTCAAAGTCAAAAACTATTATTAAGACTGAATTGGAGGAATTGCAATCTGGTGATATTCCAGTTTCTTCTGTGGAATCTTTGTTCAAAAATAAAGAGGTATATATATTTTAATTTCGAATTTTAATTAACACTTTTAATTTTTAATTCGGTAATAATTTATATTGCAAAATTATAACTATTTTTTCTTGAATGAATTTTTCCTTTAGGGTAAAAGCATATCGATATGTGCTTCGATTGCCTCTGTTGTTGACGATTGGTGGTATTTCGCTTGCCGTAGTTGCAGCAGCAAAATGCTTAATTCGGACACTGGTTTCAAGTGTAGCAAATGCTCAAAAGAAGTCGGGAAGTTCAGGTATTTTTATATTTTTCAAAATTCATATTAAGTTTGATTTTTTTTTTTCTAACTATTTTTTCCTAATTAATAGATACAAGATGAATTTGAGCATCTCGGATTCAACAGCTAATGCAGATATTATCTGTTAGGACAAAGAGTCTGAGATTCTCATTGGAAAAACATGTCATTCTTTAAGAACTGAATTCATGCGCAAGGTTCTTATTCTTTACTTATTATTTCTGTAACAAATTTATATGTCGCTTTTAATTAATTGTTTCATATTTTCTTTTTCTAGAATGCCGCAACTTATAAGTTGCCTGAAGAAATAAGGAGATTAACTGGACAGGCTGTTCTGTTTAAAGTTCGTATTCAACAGCAACGCTACTCGGACATTTTTTCATTTAGTGTTTGTAGGGTAGTAAATGACAAAGATGTTGTTTCCAAGTACAACCAGCTCATAGTTGCACCAGAGGTTATATATCGAATTTTCAATGTTTTTTAATATAATCTGAACATAGTGCTAGCATTTTTTGTTCAATATTATAGGTGTCAGACTTTTTGACCATGCTTCGAGGAGATGATAGCAGCTATTATGTTGCAAGGAATCGAATACATTTTTTTTTACATTGTAATTTCAAAATAATATAAGTAATACTTATTAATATTAATTATTTACGTGTGTTTTATTTAATAATAATAATTAACAATATTTTATAGGATGAGATTGATGAAGAAGATGAGGTTTCTACACCTCTCAAAATTTCAAAGGAAATTGAAAAGATGGGCGATTCATCGGCAAAGCTCAACTTGAGCGACATATTCGAATCTGAAGATCCGAAGATGCTAATGTCTACGACGCATGATAAAGGCAAGGCAAAGGTCTATGAAGACGGTACTCTTCTGCAAGCGGAAAATGCTCATGATTCATCTGAGTGAAGAGACTCTAAAATTATTTAAGTACTATGTTATTTGGTGGTTTATTAGAAAGCTTTAAATTTATTAGTTTACTTTACCTACGGCAGCAAGTATGTTTTATTTTTCAATTATTATTAAAAGCAGGTTCTGACTGCTAGACTAAATAAAAGCATTTTATGATTATTTACTTAATTACTCATCTTCCTTTGATCTTTTCTAATTAAGTCGTTTTCTTACATTACCTTAAACTACTAACACGACATTACTCTAAACTACCAGCATCATTATTACATACATAATAACAAACCACTTTTATAGCAGAATATACAACAAATATAACTATTCACATCCATTCATGCATCCATCAAAAAATATAAAACATTCACATCTATTGACTTATAAAGCAAGAACATTCACATCTATGGACTTATAAAGTAAGAACATTCACATCTATGGACTTATAAAGCAAGAATAAAGGCAAAATCATAAAAGAGTCCACTTTTAAAGCAATAATAATATATATAAAAATATATAAAACAAAATTTCGGTCATATGTGGACTAAACATTCTTTAATATTATTGTAAGTTAATATCAGTCATATTTATATTACCTTTGCAATATAGATTCAAAGAGTAAACAGATTTTATATATATTCTCTTAACTAATATAACGTGTTCATTGAATATTTTTTTTTTATTTCCAAATAAAGTTCACGTGCCAAAATCTTAGTTTAATAATAGTCAATGTAAATAAGAGTTTTCTATTTTACAAACTCTTTCAACCTCATCCATATCTAACAGAATCTGTAATCTATATTGTACTCTATATATATTCTTCTTCTATTGTAGAATCATATATCGTCCCATTCTATTTATTTAGTTCTTTTTCAAAACTGTTCAATATACTTGCGATTTGGATTTCAACTATCACCAAGAACAAGAGGCGATAAATTCAATCTACTGAATGGAAGGGAAAGCAGCCAAAAGAAAGCAACCATCAAGCAATCATGTCAACAAATTTCGTGAGCAGGAGAACAATAACACAAATATGAGTGGCCGTACTAATAGAGATGACAGAAGTCGGCCAATAACACATACCATGATGCTAGATGATGAAATTTCCAATCCAAGTAATCTTTCTAACTTAGAGTTATTTTCTGATTTTGATTACTTGTTTATAATATGATATATGTTTATTTTATATTGTACTCCCTACTCATGTTCTCTACGATAGAATTTTGTTGCATTGACAAAACAATTAAGCAATGAGAAATTTTCAATGAAACATATCAATTTGTGTTATTTACCTTTGTCTACCTCTCAATTTGTTCTGAAGTCAGATCGTTTTGGATTTTGTTCGCATCATCCTCGGCCATGAAATCATGCAAAATTCAATTTACATACTTAGTTTAGTTATAGATAATTGACCGCGCGTCGCAACGCGACAAATTTAAATTTATAATTTTTTCCTCAACTAACCTCTACTAACTAGTAGTAGTGGCGAGCAAGGGTCGATCCCACGAGGAGTAGAAACTAAATTGTGACAATTTCGTATTAATTGAATTAAAACTAAGAAAGCAGTAAAAAGGAGGGATTGATATTATAAAACTAAAAATAAAAATAATAAAATAAAATAAAAATAAAATAAAATAAGAGAAGTCTAGTTTTCGGTTCAGTTATCACCCAATCTAAATCTACCGTTAATTAATTTCAACGCTTTCTCTAGATTGCTAATGGATTACCAACCCTAGCTAACAACAAGCTCTGTTAACCGAATTTTCCCTTACCGAATATTTAATCGAAATAAGCTCTTCGACTAAATCTAACTAGTTGACAACCTAGAATTAGCTCTCTAGATTTAATTCACTAGCATCATCAATTCCTAGGAAAATAGATCAGTCTAAGCAACGGACGCAAAAGCTCAGACCATTTAACTTATGTTCACGCTACCCTAGAGATGCACGACCCCTAGTTTACTACTAACGAAACGAGACAATAACAATTACGGATTAAAGTCCCGAATCTAGCAATAAAATCATGGATATTCAACCTAGCTGGCCAAACTAAATCAAACACTCATAATTCATAAACATTCGACACAGATAGCATGAATCAACTCATCAACAAAAATAAATACGACATCTAGATTAACCAACGATAAAAATAAAGATCATCCAATTCATAGACAAATCGGAATTATGGTTCAAACATCCCCTAAAAATGGATAAAAAGTCTAGCCTAACATACTAATGAGAATAAATACTAGAAGATAAAAGAGCGAATAGTTATCTCCCTTGTGTGCAGTGCAGCTTCCCTCCACTTAGGTGATCTTCTCTCTCGGTCCGTACGTGTACTGCTCTCTGTTTTTCCTCTCGGCTTTTCTTTTTCTTTTTTTCTGTCCCGTAAAAATAAGTCCCTCCAACTAGCAAAAATCCTGGTTGCATTAAGATTCCCAAATCATTTTTTTCCTTGCATGAGTGCTTTGGACTCTTCTTCACAAATTGCTATGAGAATTCCTTTGGCAGTGTGGCGGCTCAAAGCTTTCTATTTTCCTCTTTTTGTTTTTTAATTATTTGCTGTCAGCCAAAAGGATTAAAGGGCCGTAATCAATCCGGTATTTGGGCACCTCAAAAAATGCTTGGACATTCGTCACCTCTTCGTAATATGCTGTAAATAAACATAAAAAATATCAATGTATATGAATCTATCCAAATAATAAATAAGTCGAAAAATATAAATGTGCAACTAAATTTAGTGTATAAAAATACACTATTAGATATATAAAATTGGCAAATTTTTCGACCTATCAAATCTCCCCAAACTTAAACCGTTGCTTGTCCCCAAGCAACTTAGAACTATAAACACATAGATGGATGTAAACAAGTACGTGGAATATTTGCTCAGGTCCTCACACATCTCACATAATGCATAGCTAACAACTTCCCAAATTAATAACCCCGGACTCAAAATGAAATCATCTTTAGAACGCCAACAATCAAATATCCATTCAGTGAATTACCGCAGCTCACCAATCTCTTCACCGAGTATACCAATCATGCAACTAACGACGTCCCTTTCTTTACCAACCGATTTAGTTCCTCTTCGCTTCTAGCCAGAAATCAAAAGTCTCGATTTTTTTTTATTCTTTTTTTTTGTGGGAACGGCAGCTTCGTCACAGTCTATGATCAATAGCTATTCGTGCTGGAGTGTTGCACTATAACTTCACAGACTGGCAGCTGTTGCAGCCCGCTATCCTTTTTTATTTCTTCTTCTACAACACCCATTATTTTTCTCCTCCACATTCATTATTCACACCATCTCCCTTTTTTTCTTTCTTATTTTTTTCTCTCTTTTTTTTTTTCAGAGACAATCAACTCCCAACTTTCCACGTCAAGTTACCTCACACAATCGACATCAAGCAGAATAGTCACCAGTACATTTCAAGAATATAAATAGTTCAAGACGAACTCACTACAAATAAAACACACAAATGTCAACCGTCAAGTCTTTGTTCTTCAAATGAAAACACTTCAAGAATTTAACCAGAAACCATTAACCCGAGTCATCATAACTAGCATAATATGTTAGGAAATATTTAATTTCTTATGTATAATCTAATTATGGACAACATATTATATACAATTATATTAGCTATTCAATTAATTAATGGACTCAATTAAGTGATCTAAATAAAGTAGAGTCCATGAGCTACATAAATTGATATGGGATGATTGAGTGGATACCTAATATTATTAGGGTTAGGTGATAATGGGTGGCCTACCCTAGTAGTATATAAAGACTGTTATTGTCCCCAACATACTAAATCAAATATAGTTCTCTTTTCTCCCCATCGGAATTGAGAATGACGGTCCCATATGAGGAATAAGGCGATTTAGTTGAGGAAGGCCATAAAACCGACCCCGTTCGTGTGATCGATGATGTGTTCGCGATTCAAGTTATGTTTCATAATAATCGGATCCATAAATCCACTTAAGGTACGCTTCCGCTATCTTGTTTGATTCTCGATTATTTGATATGAATGCTCCTGGGATATAGCGATGGTTTTCGCATAAGGCTAATTCCAACAAGTGGTATCAGAGCAACTTCATGTTGAATCTTTGAGAATTTATTTGTTTTAACTTCTTACGCATAATCAAAATTTCTTTTGAGACTGATTGTGCATAAGTGTTCGGATATTTTTTTATGATATTGCATACTTATGTTAATATATGCGATTACGTTTTTTTTTNAATAAATTTGTGGTGCCCTGTTACGGAAATCGCATACGATTCTATTTGGATTAAAAGTGGTACAGTTTTTCTAGAATTATTTTCTTCGAATACTTGAATCTGTACTTGATTGAAATTGTTTGGACAATTGTGAAAGGATTTTGATATCCTATTTTGATTGTATTTGTTCAGATCCGATCTAGAACTGCGCACCAAATTTGGTATAGTATGCCTTGTTATTTTGTGAATTATGTTTGCTGCTACTATATCACATTGATTGGGCAATTGTGTTTCTGTTTTTATTCAAGCATATTTATTTGATGGACCATTATTTAATCTGTCAATGATTTTATGGATTTAACTAGCCATGATTTATTTACCATTAGGTCATCATATCATGTTCGAATATTTGATTGAATAATTGAAATCCATTGCACGATATATTGTTTTGGTTAATGTGCAATTGGATTTGGTACAATTGTTATTCAATGGGAATCGTCTCTTTTAAGACATACTGTTAAACGGTTCTGTCGAACTTCGTTATTTAGTTAAATATCTAGCACTTCATGATTAATTTAAATGAATTGATTGAAACAAATGTTGCTTAAGTGACCTCTTTTGTGTAGATTGATTCATTTAGATATTAAAAAATTGTTGTATTTTTGTAATTCATATGTGTTGATAAGCCCAAAGGTAAACTAATATAATGGCCGAATTACAAACATATATGTGATAATAAATCTGTGATAATTATAAGGTTTTCATGTGAACAATATTTCTGTTCAAAGATAGTTTTATTGTTTGACATAAATTATTGTCGAGATTTGATTATTACAACAAGAGTAGCGCTCACAGTTATTGTGCTTGGTATCTTGCTATGGATTTAAACCATGTTTGGTTTAATTGATAAAATACAGATAAATCAACATAAGGAACTATGTTTTATGGTCTTCTCTAAACAAGATAAAATAAATTGTTAGATATTTATTTTGTCTTATTTTGTTATATATGATTTTAGGCTAAATTATGAGTTTGGTTGAGCTTAAATGGACATTTAGTTTTCATTTAGTTCTGCTCAAATTTTATCTCTAGCTTAAAATCTAGATATTTGAACTTGGTTCTATGTTTTGTGAACTTAATTCGCTATTCGATAAAGTTAAGCTTGATTTGGATATACTAGGCTTTGTCTATGTAAATTTGGATTTAAAGTCTAATTTGGTTTTATAGGCTTTAAACTTAAATAAAGTTAATGGACACAAGTTTATATGAAGTTTCATATTTTGGCTCTAATTAAAATTTGATTTTGAGATTATCTTTTTCTTGGTATCTCAAAATATTTATAAAGTATGGGTTTTGAGTTTGACTTTGTGGTAGACTCATATTGTGTTTCCGGAATGCGGGCTAATTATCCCATAAGAATATGATTTATATTGAAAATTTTCACATATAATCCATAATGACTCTTTGAGTTAATTATGAGAAACATATTAAGCATTTTCATGACTTATGTGTTTAATTTGGTTTAGGCTTAAATTCCAAAATAATGTCATGTTGAGTTTATACATGCTTATGTGTTTCATTTTCATGACTTATGTGTTTAATTTGGTTTAGGCTTAAATTCCAAAATAATGTCATGTTGAGTTTATACATGCTTGAGCTCATTTTATGACTAATGGAATGAATTTTAACCCAATTTGGTAATAATGAGCCGTAAATTCATAGAAAGTTTATTTGAATTTAAGCCTATTGAAATTAGATTTTAAGTCTAATTTGTTATATGGGCTTTCAATCTAAATAAAGTTGAAATTAAATTTATTTTAGTTCATGAACTTTATATCCATAATTTTCCTGGGGCGACGTATTAACGTTGTTCAATTGAGTAATAGAGAAATTCTCGGTCACATTTACTCTAATGTTATGATTTTCAATTTAGTCAATCAAAGTATCATGTTGCCATAGCAACCTCTGTTCATAGAGAATGACTTTATTGAAATCATTTTAATATTGTGTGAAGTTGTTCATGTGATCTGTGCTCGGCCCATAGGTAGACACAGGTTGACCGAATAATAACGCACATAGGGTGATAAGAGAAACCCATATGGATTTTACTCAATTGGTCTAGTAATTTTTAATTTGGTCAATCAAAATGTCATGTTGCCATAGCAATCTTTGTGTGTGGAGAGCGACTTTATTGAAATTACATAGATGCCGTGTGAAATTCTTTATGCGTTTTGTGATCAGCCCATAGGTAGACGCAATTTGGCAAAATAATAACACACATGTGATGATAAGTATGTGATAATTATTTGGATTGTTCATGTGAACACTAGTCAGTCCAAAGATAGACTTTTGTTTGACAGAACTTAATATCAATGCTTGATCGTTTCAACAAGATTACCACTGCAGTTAATTTTCTGTCCATAGACGAGATTAATGTTGCCCTTGGTGTCTTGTCACGTGTCCCTATTTGGTCTACTTACCCAATGTTTATGTGTGACATAAATTTCAGTGTGAGTACTCTGGTATTGTTCTCTAACTTTTCCATCTGCTTACCTTAAGTCATTTGTCATTATATATTTTTTTTAAGTTTTATATGCTTATTGAACAATATTTGGTTATTATTGGGACATAAGGTTGATGGATAATATAGGAAGTTCCACTAAGGATATTTGATGAAATAATATATCTTTGATTATTGTTTCCATAAAGTTAATTGGAACATAAGGAAGTACATTGTGATATGTCTAAATCTCGTCTTCAATCTAAGGCACTTTAATTGTGCTTAAGGTATTTCTTTTGTTATGTGATCAAAGAAAATTTGAACGAGAAAAGACTTAATGTACAATGTATCCTTCATTAATCCACATTCTAGAGTTTGCTTCTCAATCATGAGTTCCCTAGTTTAGTTTTGTACCACTTAAGTATTTCGTGAGTAAGTTTTCTTGTTTTGTCACGCACATAAAGCAACCGAATTTTTACGTATGAAACTAGCTCAATTTTATTAAGGTTGTGGTAAAAGAAATATGATTGATTATTCCTCTTTGCCATTAATGTGAGAAGCAATATGATTCATTATTAATAGAGTTTGTGAATAGAGTAGAACCCACATCTCTTATGGATTTTCAACTTACGATTTGGGGTTGTCCAACTAAGGTAAGACTTTCATGTCTATAAGTAAATTTGGACTAAAGATTGTGGGTAACTAGTCCTTCAAAATTCTATAAGGCCTTTTTTAATAATGAATTTAAAGTTCATTTGAGGAAGTTGAGCTTGAGAGGGAGATAAGGTTATGAACCATTATTTTGGAAAGCAAATATGGTCCCAAAATGCAAACTCAACCACCTCAAATACATATACATGAAGCTTTGATGAAATTATGTATGAATTACATTTTGAGGTCTTGTCAAATTATCTAAAAAGTCTGAGTCTCATTGGTCATAAATGTGGCTTAATGGATTCATAAGACAATAATGAGAGACATAAGGTATGTCCAGTCAACATAATTTTCATCTAAATAAGGGCTTTGATTACAAGAGGCTTTTCTTTTGGTTTTGATGATAAACTTTTGTAATCAATGTCATTTTGAAGCATTTGATATTAAGTTAACTCCCTCTACGTATACAATTATATTAAGTCATTATCTCATTTTGTATTTGGATAAATAAAGTTAATAATTGTATATACTAGAGATTGAGTGGGAGATACTCTAAGGACAATTAATTTATCTATTGTCCCAAGAATGGGTATAAAGTTTAGGATAGACAAAAGATATACATATGGTTGGTAATCTTTTATATTTTAAAAAATGTATGCATTTGGATTCCACATACATTTCATTGTTTGAGAAATGATTGAATCTTGATTATTAACCTATTGAATGCAGCCAAATGGTTTATAAAGTTTTGTTTGAGAATAAAAGAGAGTTTATACTCACTTAAGGATTATTGGATCATTTGGGAGATCATTTGGAACTCTAATTTCGAGTTAATGGATGTCTGTAAAGTTGAACGATCCAAACTGAAGTCAAGCTACATTAACTGCTAGTTGGAAGAACTAATTTGGAAAGTGCCAAGCAGACACTTGCAGTTTATTCCACTTTAGCAATTGTGTTTTAGCTTATCCGAAGGCATCTTATAAGGTTATGGTTGCATAATATTATCACTAGGCTGCATGTTGCGGATGGTATTAAATACTACTAAAGTTCTATTGTGATAATATTAGTTTGCCATTTTCAGCAACAAAAGTTGTTCATAAAGTTTCTTGTTGTTGCTAAGGATAAAATTCATGTTGATGAATTTTTATTGAACACATAAAGATGAATTTATGCTAGCAAATTCATAGCTCCATTATAAGGTATACTAAGGTATTAACACTTGAAGTATTTTATGAGTATATCGCTCATATAAGTGTTACTATGGACATTGCCTTAGTTCAGTGGGAGTTGGTGTTCAATGTATTCTTGAATGTTATCACTTCATTTTATGCAGAATAAAATTGATGGTTTCAGATTCGTTATGAATCACTAAAGTTTCTATTTTTGTGACTTGGAGTTGCATTTATGGATTGATCTCACTAAGGATTTAAAGTTGGACCAGTTAGAAATAGACATGGTAAAGATCAAATTGCATGTAATTTCCATGCCACTCATCATATTTGATCTTTGTCCTTGAGTGTACTAGTATGGTGATTTCCGGGGTTTATCCACGATATGTAATGTGGTGAAAGCCGCGGTAGTTCCATTGCTAGTATATGAGATGGACCAGATTGTTTAAGGTAGTCTGGAGATGAATAGCATAAAGTTGCGCAACTAAGGAATTGATATAATTGCTCTGGAAATAATATGTAGCCCAAGTGGGAGATTGTTAGGAAATATTTAATTTCTTATGTATAATCTAATTATGGACAACATATTATATACAATTATATTAGCTATTCAATTAATTAATGGACTCAATTAAGTGATCTAAATAAAGTAGAGTCCATGAGCTACATAAATTGATATGGGATGATTGAGTGGATACCTAATATTATTAGGGTTAGGTGATAATGGGTGGCCTACCCTAGTAGTATATAAAGACTGTTATTGTCCCCAACATACTAAATCAAACATAGTTCTCTTTTCTCCCCATCGGAATTGAGAATGACGGTCCCATATGAGGAATAAGACGATTTAGTTGAGGAAGGCCATAAAACCGACCCCGTTCGTGTGATCGATGATGTGTTTGCGATTCAAGTTATGTTTCATAATAATCGGATCCATAAATCCACTTAAGGTACGCTTCCGCTATCTTGTTTGATTCTCGATTATTTGATATGAATGCTCCTGGGATATAGCGATGGTTTTTGCATAAGGCTAATTCCAACATAATATTCCAACAGACACTCAAATCATCATTGCAAAATTCCACGTACAAGTAAGCTCATACCCAAACAAATCAAGAGAGTATATATATAACAATCCACCACATAAATTTCTCACACTAATACACCTCCCCAAACTTAGAGTTTGCACAAATAAAAGAGCACAAAAAGAGGTAAAAGGAAAGAGTTCACCTTATCCAAGAGAGGAAGTCGCGTCGCACATCATTGGGTTGCCTCCCAACAAGCGCCTTTGTTTATTGTCGTAGGCTCGACTTATTGCTCCGCTTTCTTCAAGCGGTCCATGGTGGCTTCATAGGTGGCCTCAAAGGAGGCATGAACCTTGCAGCTCCATGCTTATGAAGGATCCCCTCGTCCGATGTTGGGTGCTTGACTGGATCTTTTCGTCTAGGTGGCAAATGATAATGGTAAAAGATTAGCCCGGACTCATGGATAAGAGAAAAAATCTCTACCACCTCCAGGATGTAAGGCTCTTGATTTTCAGCATGCTCGGTTGCTGGTTCTTTGACCTCAAATAGAAGAGATTGATTTTCAGTCATGATCGGAGTAATTGATGGAGTTTTTACGTCATTTTCACTCTCGGGCGAGCTGTTATCGGGGGCCCCGATAGTAGTAGAAACTGCTGCCAGGTTTTTATCGGGGGGGCCAATAGCAGCGAAAATTTGCTCCGTCTCTCCTCCTTCTTCATTCTCTTCGTCACTCGGGTCATCATTGAGCTTATAAACATGATTTTTCAGCACCTCGAACTCTACCTTGCTGCTCAGCCCAAGGTCTTCGACATCACTTAGGCTCAGTTCGGCTTGAGATGATAGCCGACTCTTGGCTCGGGCATCCAATTCGCTCAAAGCATCACCAATTTTTTTGCTACTAGCCATCAAATAACTATGACACTCCTCAAATAAGTTAACCAAAGATGGACTAACCTCTTGTTCAAGCGAAAGTTCTGAACAATAATGTGAGCCTCCATATTGAAATTGAGATTCGTCGTGCTTATAAGTAGACTCATACGATCGAGAATATTGTGGATTTTCATAGAATGAATTTCCACGCTCTCCCCAACAGTAATGGTCCCTATCAAAATCTGAGTATTCCCAATCGTCTCGTCGATACCAATCTCTCTCGGCAGCTCTGCGTGCACCATACCTCTCGATCAAAAGTGGACAATCATCGGTGACGTGACGTGTGGCAAGACATAGACGACATGGTTTCCTTAGAACTTGACGAACACTCTCAATGGCTCCTTGGATCATAGCCGACATCCTAGCCTCACAATGTGGATCTATTCTTTCTCCTCTCATTCCATAATAAGAATTGTACTCACAATTCGGGCCCCAAGTTGCATCCATATCAAACAAATACCAACTGCAAAAGAAATAAAATAAAATAAAAGGGAGATTAAAAGAGTAAAAGAAAAATGAAATAAAACTAATCTAACTACCTAATTCAATTAACACTAAAATATCACAACTCAACTGCGCCACTCCCCGGCAACAGCGCCAAAATTTGACCGCGCGTCGCAACGCGGCAAATTTAAATTTATAATTTTTTCCTCAACTAACCTCTACTAACTAGTAGTAGTGGCGAGCAAGGGTCGATCCCACGAGGAGTAGGAACTAAATTGTGACAATTTCGTATTAATTGAATTAAAACTAAGAAAGCAGTAAAAAGGAGGGATTGATATTATAAAACTAAAAATAAAAATAATAGAATAAAATAAAAATAAAATAAAATAAGAGAAGTCCAGTTTTCGGTTCAGTTATCACCCAATCTAAATCTACCGTTAATTAATTTTAACGCTTTCTCTAGATTGCTAATGAATTACCTACCCTAGCTAACAACAAGCTCTGTTAACCGAATTTTCCCTTACCAAAATATTTAATCGAAATAAGCTCTTCGACTAAACCTAACTAGTTGGCAACCTAGAATAAGCTCTCTAGATTTAATTCACTAGCAGCATTAATTCATAGGAAAATAGATCAGTCTAAGCAACAGACGCAAAAGCTCGGACCGTTTAACTTATGTTCACGCCACCCTAGAGATGCACGACCCCTAGTTTACTACTAACGAAACGAGACAATAACAATTACGGATTAAAGTCCCGAATCTAGCAATAAAATCATGGATATTCAACCTAGCTGGCCAAACTAAATCAAACACTCATAAGTCATAAACATTCGACACAGATAGCATGAATCAACTCATCAACAAAAATAAATACGACATCTAGATTAACCAACGATAAAAATAAAGATCATCCAATTCATAGACAAATCGGAATTAGGGTTCAAACATCCCCTAAAACTGGATAAAAAGTCTAGCCTAACATACTAATGAGAATAAATACTAGAAGATAAAAGAGAGAATAGCTATCTCCCTTGTATGCAGTGGGGCTTCCCTCCGCTTAGATGATCTTCTCTCTCGGTCCGTACGTGTACTACTCTCCGTTTGTACTCTCGGCTTTTCTTTTTCTTTTTTTCTGTCCCGTAAAAATAAGTCCCCTCCAACTAGCAAAAATCCTGGTTGCATTAAGATTCCCAAATCATTTTTTTTCCTTGCGTGAGTGCTTTGGACTCTTCTTCACAAAGTTGCTATGTGAATTCCTTTGACAGCGTGGCGGCTCAAAGCTTTTTATTTTCCTCTTTTTTTTTAATTATTTGTTGTCAGCCAAAAGGATTAAAGGGCCGTAATCAATCCGGTATTTGAGCACCTCAAAAAATGCTTGGACATTCGTCACTTCTTCGTAATATGCCGTAAATAAACATAAAAAATATCAATGTATATGAATCTATCCAAATAATAAATAAGTCAAAAAATATAATTGTGCAACTAAATTTAGTGTATAAAAATACACTATTAAATATATAAAATTGGCACATTTTCCGACCTATCAATAATCAAAATGTTTAATCATGTTCTGTATGTAAATATAATATTTGAAATATTTAAACAAAAAATATGTCTGTAATTTAAAAACACTACCTGCTTGGTGTTATTCTCAATGATTTTGTTTGCCAGATGCTTCTCTTTTGGTGATATTTTTTACTTCAACTGAAAACTGTGGCACAAAAAATGTTACAGGTTATATAAAGAATCAATTAGTTATGCTAAAAAAATTATATGTAATGAATTTTACATATAAAAAAGTTACAAGTTACCTTCTTTTTTATCATTTAAAATTAATTGAAATTTAAATTTTATTTTAACCATGCAACGTTTACATTAGTAACATGAATAAAATAATTTATATATTTGTGGCATATATTAAGAAAATTAACATAAAAAAAAATTATTGGTGTTTTTTATTTTTAGAAAAATAAAATATGTGTCAATCATATTTTTCTTCCAACAATGCAACCAAATATATCGATTACAGGTCTGAATGTGTCAATCAACTTTAAGTTCCAATTTTAGTCGTTACACATTTGAATATTTTGCTATCAAATTTAGAATTAATTTAGTAACTGATCCTAAAAATAAATAATAAAAATATATATATTAATGTGTAACGGTTTTAGCAGATTAGTGAGTAATTGATTAAAAAAAATGTAACTCCATTTAGAGGAAAATGAAAATAAATTTTATTAAATATTTTATTAAATATATCAGCTAGTAATTATATAGATATAGATGTACTCAATTTATAGCCAACGTCAAATCTTTATCAATCTAAGTATGAACGTACGGAATTTTCATGTCGAACTAACCAAAGGTACGAATGAAACAAACCGAACAATTGAAAAGCAAATGTTAAACCCCTTAAACATGAAGAAACTGCATGTCCCTCTTTTTACAGTGGATTTATTTATAACACGTGTCCAAATAAAACAGCCTACAACCTAAAGTGCATTTTATTTATGATTCATATCTTACTAGTACAACACCCATGTATTACATGGGTAAGGACGGTGCTTCATCCCGGACCGTTTATATACGAATTCATAAAAGTGGGATGGGTATCTGGACAAGTCAAATTCAGGACCGTCCCGAACAGCGCCCACCCCTACCATAAATAATCAACATATTTATAGATAATCCGAACATAAATTAAATCTATCTAAGCCTAATAACGAAGCATGTAATTTTGCCACATAGGATCCCGAAGCATGCGAGCCTGCCACATAGGCTCAACACGTTCTCAATTAATATATAGGAGGGATTACCTTACTTACGTAGCATAAATTAGCAAAATTTAACAAGGATAGGACCACCTTGTATTTACCAATTACTATAAACTAGTACAATACACGTGTTCTACACGGATATTTGTTAAGAAAATTATATTTAAAATTAAATAATAATAATAACAAAAATTGATTTAGTTTTTAAATATTTTTTTGAAAAAGTATATTATTATTTATATTTAAAATGACTTGTCACTTACACGACTACCATTTTATATTATAATTCTTTAAATTTATATCAGATAACTACTTTGTAGTTAAATTAGTTTAAAAATTTTTATTTTTGAAATTAATATTAATAGGTAATTTAATTTTTAATTATTAAAATAAATAAAATTAATTATTTATTCTAGGAGTGGCTTGACTGCAAGTGGATAGGGATTTGGTCTAGCTACTAGGATTCTTTTCTTGTGTTTTTGTGTGTTTTCTTTCTTTTATCTCCTTTAGGGAGTGTGTTGTTCGTAGGGTTGTAAACGAATCGAATCAAAGCGAATACTAAGATATTTGATTCAGATTAGTTAAAATATTCGAATTCGTATTCGATTTGTAATCGAACTCATTTATTGATTAGTATTCGATTCGTTTAGAATATTCGAACTTATTCGATTCGATTCGAAATTCGTTTTCAAAAAAATATTATAATTACAAAAATATTTTTATGTTTTTCCTATCCAATTTGAGATGTTTTTAGGGAAAATTGTTAATTTGGTATGTTTTCACTTTTTATGTCATAAAAATATTAGGAATATAAATATATATATATATATATATATATATTATAAACAAAATGTATACTATATATAATTTATAAAATTTATATAGTTGTCATTAACGAATCAAATATTTAATAATTTTAAATATAATATCTACAAATTCGAATGCGAATTCGTTTAACGTTCGAATATAAAACATTATTCGTATTCGAATTCGAATATTTTGAATTCGAATATCGAATCGAATAAAAAAAATTCGATTTGTTTACAAACATTTAGCGAAGGAGGATATACTTTGGACATACGACTGTTAAACAATTCGATTTGTTGTTCCGATCTCAATTGTGTCTGTTAAACAAACATTTAGCGAAGGAGGATATACTCTGGACATACGACTATCAAGGTTAACACCACAAAAATTTAGAGACTCAAGTGCTATTGAGCGATTGAAAGAAGGCTGAAAGAAGAGCATAAACGACCATACTAACTAAAGAGAATGATGAAGAGCTGGACGGTTTTAGTACTAGACTACTAATACTGGAACTGGCGGAACTGAAGACGAGTACGACTATGCATACGGCTACTAGATCATTCAAAGTATCATTTCGTCATCTTCATCAAGGTAAGTAGGTAAGCGAACTACGAGACCTTTGATTTCCAAGATAAGAGATATGAAGACAACTTAATTGACATACTATAAGTTAAAATATTATTTTTTAGTAAAAATATATTTCAACTTAATTGATATTTTAACTTACAATGTCAACTAAGCTCAAGTCCAATTTTTTATTCCCCCCTCTCCAATTCTATTAAATATACAAAGAAAAAGACCCGCCTGTTCGACCTAGTTCTTAATTGTAAACCGTCGGTTCATTAAACGGGCCTACAGTTAATGCCGGGTTGGTTCCGGTTGAACAAAAATTTTGAATCGAAACCGGCCCATCTTGTTGACTGACCATATCAAGTGGTTTGTGTTTTTTGGTGTGGACCCAACTTCGAGACGTAACGTGATTGAACCAGAGAAATGAGCTTAGAAAAATATACCTATACAGTCTCCCAAATGAAGTAATTTCTTCATTATTGTGTTATTAGCTAGGCAGTGTTGTGTTTGTAACGCCAGATTAAAATTTAAAACCTCAACAATCATGTTTATTGGCAAAAGATGAGACAGTGGTGTTCCTAAACTTGTCCAAACCTCACCATTAAAGTTGTTAAGGGAAAAAAACTGCTATAATCCCAGACTGGAAACTCAGGTTTAGCTCCATCTTTGGACAACCATCAATAGATTTATGGTGATAAAAAACAGAGAAATGAACTGAAAAATAATGAAACACTAGAGCATTTTCATTCAACACCACATCAACTTCCATGGTCTAAGAAGCTGTAGAGCAGCAACAAAGTTGTCCAGACTGTAAAACTACTAATACAAGCATGAACACAAAGTAGGGTCATTTCCATGTCCAGAACATACACCAACAGTCAAAAGTCGATAAATCAACACTAGAGTTGTACAATAGATTCTTTGTTCGAGGACTTGCGCACTTGATGTTCTCCTAGTCATCATCTTATTCCTCCTGCACCAAATTGAACAGAAAAACATTTGTCAACATTGTCTGTAATTATAATTCATCGATAATCACACTCAGTGTCAACGTGCAAAACCAACCTCCTCACTGCCTTCCTCATCATCCTCGTCATCAACCTCTGACTTCGATTTGTCTGATGCATCATCATCATCATCACCTTCTCCAGACTATTACAATGTGAAAAAAAGCCAATGCAGCAAGTTACAGATATATATGTTATTCAACGAACAAAGTAAAGACGAAGACAAATGGAAGGATGAATCATAAAATACTTAGTTACCAGTTTTCTGTTGTAGGCTTCCATCTGTCGCTCATATTCCTTCTTCTTTTTCTCTGCCTTAGCCACAAAGGGTGCTTTTTCCTAATAATTGACATTGTTACACATTTTGGTCAGAAATTCCAGATGAACAAATTTGTCACAGCAAAAATGAGTAACATTTCAGCACAAATGTCTGGATAACTAGTAACTAGATACAGTTACCTCATCAGTCATAGACTTCCACTTTTCACCAGCAGCTTTGCCAACCTACATTTTGCCCCCATTAAAAGTGTAAAATACTATAAACAGGAGTAGGCTGATTCAAGAGTAGGAATATTAAAAGAGAGTGAAACCCACAGCAGAAACTGATTTGTTTTTAGGGTGCTTTTCCTTGTATTGCTGCCTAAAGCCTTCCCTGCAACATGAATATGATCGTGGAGCATATTAGAAATGCATGCAAATTACAGAACAGGATCTTGACCAATTAGTAAGAAAATAGTACCAACAAAAACATTCAGAAGTCGATAGACAACAGGGCAAATTACATACATGAAAACAAAGAAAGCACTTGGAGCTCTCTTGGGTTTGTTTGGATCCTTTGCTGCTTGCTTCTCTTTCTTTGTCTGCTTCTTAACAGCAAGCCTAATTTCAGAAAATCCACCAAACAAGACGAGTAAAAAGTTGAATGAAACATGGAAAAAAAAGGTGTGGTTATTCTCACTTGTCAGTACAAATACACTTCGATAAAAATCACATAGACAAACAGTAAAATCTGAATGAACGACTCAAAATAATTTACGGTGAGCAATATAATGTCTTTCAAGTCAAAAAAAAAAATCTTTGACAAGTTATGCGCGCACAACAATAAATTTTTTAGATAAAAAATAAAGCTCAACATAGAATAACATAAAATTGCAAACAACCAGATCTACATAATCAAATGCCAAATGAATCATAAAAAACTCAGAAATCTATAGCTACCACATCGAAAATTAAATATATATATCTCACTTATAGTAATATGATTAACTGATTCTCAGATCTACCAGGAAAATAAACTCAAGCTCATTCGACTCTTTAAGGAAAAAAAGGTGAACAAATAACAATTATCACAACCGCGATCTATTAATGGATGCGTAGTTCAGAGCATTAAGTATCCCAATCCAGTAGAAACCATGGCAAACGAATTCACCAAATAAAAGATAAAAAAATACTCAAAGAAAATAGACAGAAATTGCACACACAAACACACACCCAAAAAATACACAGTGCGAGATGGAAAGAGAAATGAAGTGAAAAATAACAACGCAAAAGGCTCGACAAGGTAACATCACTCACCTGCTGTCGGCTTTCCTCGAATCAGCTTTCGAACTTCCTCCTTTCATTTCGAAAACTTTCAAAAAAACACAAAAGAAATAAAAAAAAATCAGATTCAGAAATACATCGAAAATCCTCAAAAAAAAAAAGGAAACTACGACGACCGGAAAAAGAGCAAACAAAAAGCTCACTTCAGGCGGCAACCGGCGACCAGGGGTTAGGGTTAGGTCTAAACTTTCCCTTTTGCAACCGTAATTTTGTGATTGAGTGTAACACAAAGGCCAAGCGACAGTGAAAAGCAATGGGGCTGTAAGATTGACGTGACTTGACGGGAGTTGGAAAAATTGAAGACGGATCGTTGAAGCAGCGATTTTAATGTCGAGGAGAAAGCGCGCTCCGTGGACTTTGTGAGGGGTATTGAAACATTGTCGCGTTTATAATATTTGGCTTCATTTCAAATCCCTCCCTATATATTAATTGAGAACGTGCTGAGCCTATGTGGCAGACTCGCATTCTTCGGGATCCTATGTGGCAAAAATATATGCTTCGTTATTAGGCTTGGGTAGATTTAGTTACTTCTAATCCAAATATATTTAGGTTTTGATTATCTATAATATGTTGATTCTTTATGGTAAGGGTGGGCGTCGGCCGGGACGGTCTTGGATTTGACTTGTCCTGATACCCATCCCACTTTTATGAATCCGTCCATGAACGAGGCACCGTCGCCACCCATGTAATACATGAGTGTTGTACTAGTAATTATAATTAAAAGACAAAAAGGACCATACAGAGGAAGGGAAAATAATTAAAAGAGAAAAAAGACCATATGAGGAAGGAATATCTCTCTTATCTATATATGAAGAAGTGAGGCTTTTTGTGGTGGCGACACGTGTCCATTTTTGGTGTGTTAAAAAATTGACAAGTGTCCAACTTTATGTGCAATTACTTCACTGCCCCTTAATTGCCCAATTTTTTCTGCTTTTGAGGTTAGGCATGTAATTTAATTTGGCACTTGCTTTGCCGGAAAATCTGATTTGCTTTTTGACTTCTCTATTCGTTTACACAGAAATCTCGCGCACGCAAGATTGAGAAAGAAACGTCTCACTCTTTTTACAAACCCTACCAAGCAACTACTCTTATTACTCTCATTTCCTGAGCAGCGGCGATGTCATCGGCAGATCCAGTGATATCGATACCGACGGCTGCGACGACGTTTTCCACGTGGCCACACCGCTGGACTTCGAAGAGAGAGAAAGAGAGAGCAAGGAGGTGAAGGTCCGGCGGGTCACCACCGGAACCCGAGCCATCCTGCAAGCTTGCGCCCACTCCAAAATCGTGCTTCGCCTGCTCCGCACCTCCACCCTCGGCACGGTGACCTTCAACGCGGAATTCTTCGGCTCCTCTGGCACGCCCGACGCCGTGGATACTCCAGAGAGAATCAAGAACTGCCAGATCGCAACTTCTATCAGCAAATTTGGGGTTTTGTTGGATTGATTTGGATAAAATTCGAATCTTTGTTGTCTTCAAACTTTACGTAATGGGTAAATTCTTTTTGGTGGGGCTTTTCATCTCTCTTATTTTTCATTGATTAGTGCTGGATTTGGGGTTTTTCAAGTGATGGCATGTTTTGAGGAAGTGGGTTCGCAGTGACTTCGCTTTTCTTTTTATTTTTATTTTTATTTTTCTTTGGATCTTGGATTTATCCTTTGGTTCTTAATTCTGGAAAAATGCTCTTCTTTTTCGTCATTATTTTGGTGTTTTCCTATGGAATGAAGCTTGGATTTTACTCCTTGATTTGGTATTTTTCGTCATTATTTTGATGTTTTCCTAACTTTGGTACTTGAATGGAAAGTCCTTCAATCTTTTACCAACGAAGTGTTCATTTCTTTAATTTATTGGGTGCAGCAATTTGACTGGAAAAAAAATGCATGTGTTGGGTGTTTCTGTCCCCTTTTGGTGCATCTAACTCCTTTGTCTTACTGTGCATGACCGCTGATAAGAAAGAATTGGTGAAAAGGTTTCTGATTTTGTGTAAAATTTTCAGATTTTATAAATTTGTGGCTATTGAGCTGTTGATTTGTAAGTAATGTTATATGCTTCCAGACTCTACCAAGTTCTCTCATTACTGTATATATGTTGCTTGTAGGTGGATGCTTTTGTGGCAAAAAACGAGAATTTTTGCAGAGAATGCCGGTTTGAGCCCCTTACTACGTTCGATGCAGGTATATTGAATTGTGTAGACAATATTAAACAAAAAGAGTTATTTTTTGTTTTGAGCTCTGTTATGTTCTACTGGTTATGTTTTACATTTTCTTTCCAACCAAATGTAATACTAAATGAGTGGACCCGCGCTGGTTTTGGTTTTGTATTTTCCTAGCAGGATTATGCTTGGATTCAAAGCGGAATGATATTTCCTTTCATAGCTTATGTGAATAGGTGATTCATTGTTGGTATATTTTGTTTCTTCTTTGTTTGACCTCTAAATAAATCACTAGGACCATGTGAGTATGGATTGGGATTCTGTTGGTTTAGGTTTCAAGGCAGACTGAACTTAATGATAACAAGTCCTGTGATCTACGTTCTGTATAGAAGAGGCATTTTTGGCGGAAAATGGTTTGTTGAAATGTTGATGGTTGAAATTAATGCGGCGGCTGGGAACTTGAATTATCTGCGTACTCTTATAAGGATACTAACAATAAAAATAAGGTGGATATAATATTGCTCCCTCAAGTTTTCTTGACTCAACTTCTACTTTTGCACTGGAGATTCACCAAGCCTGCACTTCTTCACTTTGGAAAAAAACATCAATTCTTATTGTTTTTCTAAGGAACACTTACTCAAGAAAATTCTTGGTTTTTTTCTCCTCTGTGTACAATATAAGGCTCCTACGGCATCTTTAACTGGCGACATCCATAATCACGACCAACACACAGCCTGTTCAAACAAAAAACATAGCTTGGAATGGGGGCGTTGATTGATGACCAGCATATGTGAGGTAATTGGGCTATCTTTAAATCCATCCTTCCAACTTGCAAAATAATTCAAAACTTGTGTCTATACTTACCATTCTATTGGTCTATTGGGCAAGATCCAAATTCAAAATTCTTAACAGGGATGTTGGATATTTATGGCTTTGAGGGTTTTAAGACAAACAGGTGCTTAACCGATATGCTTAATCTTCTTCGTATTTAGAAACCCTGTTTTTGCTATATTTCAATAATTTCTTATGCTACGCAGTATCTTAATGATGATCATTCTAGCATGACGTTTAATGGAATGGTTTCCTTTCATCTATGCATTACAATTGTACTATTTTTACTTTTCTGCCTTGTATTCTATTTCCAGTTAATTATCTATGGTTGCAACAAATATGAAGTTGTAGCTTTGATGATAAGGTTTTTACTTTAAATGCTTGATGATCATGCTATAGAGTGATTATTCTCATGTTTCTCACACTTTCTCTTGCAGCTTTGAGCAGTTCTGTATAAATTTAACTAATGAGAAACTGCAGCGACATTTCAATTAGGTGCACATATCATATTCTGGTATATTTATCGTAATAAATGTAGAAGGTTGATATATAAAGACAGAAAGTACAATTTTTCTTTAAGATGGCATGTTGTGTTTTCTGGCAGCGTGTTTTCAAGTTACGTGATTAAAGTTACAGCATATTTGTGCCTTGTTTCCAACAGTTTTTGTCTAATATATTTATATCAGGGCACTCAGAAGTCCATAAAATCATGCACGTACGTATAATATGTTTGTATTAAATTGACTATATATATATATATATATATATATTTTGTAAATTGTATTATGCTGCTGAAATTCAAATAAGATTTATATTTGTAGATCTGTTTGATGTTTGCAGGTTTGTGGGACACTTCTAAATATTTTTCAGCGAAATAAGTATTGTTTTGTTGGGGAATCCATTTCGGTATGTATTTAGATTTTATGAGCGGAATCCATTTAGCTAGATTATATCCTTGTCATTTATTGTCTTACCTTTAGCAATTCTTTGACAGGGTGCATAAACAAAGTGGACCTTTTCTTAATTTTTTGTTGTATCAATATAGTAGTTTCTTATGAATTTCTGTTTGCTCTTACTTTACTTTAAAGTTGCCATTATTTCGGTTAATTGACTTCAACAATGTAGTCGCTTAATTTTTTTGATATCACCGGGCTATAATTAAAAAAAAAATATTTACATGCCGCTTTTAGGATTATAAATTTTACAAAGCATCATTTGTCTAGAAGTTTTAAAGGCAATTTGAAATAGGCGATCATCTTTGTGAATAGCTTTGTATTTAGTATATATTGCACAACAGAATCTGAATTATGTTATGTTTTTTGGACGACAAATTTACAATAGATTGTAGACTAAATTTGAGTCGGCCGTGCGTGCACGGCCGTAAGACAACTAGTAATGAAATAAATAAGAATAAATCTAAATCATTGGATTCATCATATCAATGTTCATGATCAAGCCAAAATTTAGTCAATCATTAATGATAATATGGTAAATTAACATACATATTGTGATGAAATGTACATATTTGAATAGTCAATAGGGTCAAATCGATCATTATACACCAACCTACCAACCCTAATATTTATACCACACAAACATACACTACACACATGCACACACTCAGCACACACACACACACACACACACAAGCCCAGCCCACCAGAGATTGCTGTCGTGCCTCCGCCGGCTTCTGTCGTACCGCAGAAGGCCTCCACCGTACCTCCGGCATGCACCGTTCATCCGACGCCCGCCAGAAAGTGCCGCGATTTAGGTGATTACTCCGGTCGTGCCTCCGTCGCGCATTCGAGCGTGTCTCCGCCGTGCCCCCGTCCGGGCCTTCATCGTGGTCGCGGTCCCCGGCGTCGCCCTTCGGCCACCGCTCCGAATCTGAATGGGCGGTGCTCTGTCGCGCCGGCAAAGCCGACGTCCACTGTCGCCGCTCCCATCTCCTTCTCCGCATGAGGCTCCGGCGAGGAGCCATACGAGGTGGAGGCTCAGGCTGTCGCGGGAGGGAATGGCGGCAGTTGGGGCAGGATGACGCGACGCCGACGACTGAGTGTTGGTAGCGGCGAAATTGGGGTTGTGATTGGGCGAAATTGGGGCTGAGATTGAATGACGGGAATGGGTGTTTCATTGTTTTGGGACTGAGTTTATTTTTGGAGAATTAGATATATTTAAGGGACTATTTTGCAATTTTAGAACTTTTATATGTATAGTTTATTACTTAACGGTAATTTATAATTTAATAAATATTAATTTATGCATAATAACGGCACATTAGATGCAAATTATTGTGTCTAGATATAACTATTAAAAAATATTGTCATATGTATACGGAATTATTAAAAAATTTGATAAATACACCATTTATTTCGATAAGTGATTTTCACAATATTTTTCTATAGATACGCGCTTTAAAAGTAAAAACAAATAATCAAAACGAAAAATAAAATTTCGAACTGAAAATTTTGACATAGTCGGTTCAATTTGTTGGTTAACATAAATAACCAAAATAATCGAAATAAATTATATTATTTATTCTAAAAACATGTTTAGTCTTTAATATTTTTTATTTAATATTACATGTTATTTTTTTATTAAATTAATAATATATATGCAAACAAGAATAATGTTATAGAGCCTACTTGGATGACAACTTGGTTTACTCAGTTTGGTTAACCAAACTTTTGTTCTAAATCAATTGAAATTGGACATAATCAAATGGTTTACTCGGTTCGGTTAACCGAATTACTCTAACTAATCGAAATGTGTTCTTTATATTAAATTTATTTTTAACATGTTAATAATCTTATTTATCATTTTTATATTATTTTGGTTGAAAAAATATATATATAAAAGAACAAAATCAATAAAGTACAAGCACCCAAACACAAATGTGCATCAGTATAATATTAGTGTGCATTCATTGAACGGGTATTTTTTTTATGTGCATTTTTCCGGAACGATAGAAATTTTATATAAGGGCACAAATGTGCAAAACTACAACCACCAGCTGACAACACGCAGCCACCAGCTGAATAAACATGAGAGGATATGATGAAGCCCGCCTAGAACCGACCCTAACAGGGAAATAACCACTCAACACTAAGACACAAAACTAAAACGGCCCCAACGGGGTAATGCTCGAGTGTGTGGTCCCAAAAGGATAATAAGTTCACACTCGAGCAGACTGAGGCCAACGGCCCAAACCTAAAACACAACAATTAACATAAACACCAACACAAACGACTAAACAAAAACAAATAAACGAAAACACAATAACTAAAAGCAACTACAGACGAACATAACAGCCTCCCACAGCAGGTACATCCGAGAAGGACAGAAGACAAAGTCGATTCCGAGGAGAGCTCCGAGGTTCCGGTACCACGCCCACCACTGCATAAGGCCTAGCAAGACGATGACCGAAGCCGCAAAAACAAACCGAGAACACGACCCGCACTCCAGCCGCAAAAAACCACGAACACCACCCCACCGGCTAACACCACTAGCCGATCCGACACCCAACCAAGGCAGCCTAACACCACTAGCCTACTCCGGCAACGTCGGCCTCCCCCAAAACTCAGAAATCGAGCAAGGGAAGAGTATTTTAATTAACGTTATTTTACACTTATTATATAACTCATGTAATTAAAATATACTTAGTAATTTTTAGTTTTTATTTAATATTTTATAGTATTCTGTTGAAATTAAATAATAGTATTTTTTAAAGAAATTAATTTTGAACGCATTAAAGTTCATTTCGTCTAACGCTATAGTGCAATCTAACATTAACTAATGTGGATAATGATTAATAATATTGTGAATTAAATTTGAGTTTTTTTATGTTCAAAATTCAAACTAAAAATGAACTGAATTAATTTTATTATTCGGTTCGTGGATCGCAATAACTTAAATTGATGAAATATTTTATATTTTATTATAAAAATATATTTTAGTATTTTAATATTTTTATATATTTTCTTTATTATTTTTTTGGTTAAAAATTACATATTTTATATATGTATAAAAAATATATAAAATAATATTATTTTATATAATTTTCATAATTAATGATTTCACCCATAGGTTAAATTGAAATATAATAAAAATTCTCAAATTTGCAATTAGACCCCTGTGAAATATCAAATTCTCAAAAAGAAAGTCCTCAATCTCAAGACACGTTTCACGTGTTCCCGACCAATTTGGCCCTCGTCCTTGCCATCGTGAATCGCCCGGCCGAGAGGACGTACCGCTTCTCGCCGCTGATGTGTTCAACCGACCAGTTTTTTTTGAAATCGGGTAATGAAATTGACGAAAACCCTAACTATTCGCCGTCGTGTCGGAGAGCATTACAGCTTGTCGGGTGGCCGTGGCGCGCTGGTGAGGATGGGGCTGCGACGGGCTGCACATTGGTGCAGTTTTGATGGTTGTGGGATTCACTGGGCCGCATGGCTGAAGCGGACGGCCGTTGTGTTGTTGTGCCGGCAGCGCCGATTCTCCGGCCGCAGTCGATCAGTGGAATCCGGTGGTGGCGGGGACGCTCCGGCAGGTAGGGATGAAGGCGGTTGTGGCGGTGATGCTCTCACCGGGATGGCGGCGGGGCGGAGGCGGCTGTGGCGGTGATGCCCTCAATTAACTTTGCCCATCATTCGCATATTTTATCGTATAATGAGATTGCCCTTGCTCAATTAACTCCGCTTCTCTATAGAATAGTAGTTCATCGCATTGTGAGATCGCACTTGCTCGATTATCTTCGTCTGTCTTTTTCATAGTTGATCGCAAAGTTATTTCGCACTTGCTCAATTAACTTCGTCTTTCTTTCACATACATTATCGCACAATTAAATTGCACTTGCTCGATTATCTTCTTATGCTTGTCGCATAATGATTTCACATTTTATTAATTATCTTCATTTGTCTTTCGCATTATTATTTCGCAATTTATCAATTAACTTCGTTTGTCTGTCGCGTAGTTCATCGCATAATGAGATTGCACTTGCTCGATTATCTTCGCATGTATGTCGCAAAGTTTATCGCATAATTATATCGCACTTTATCAGTTATCTTCTTCAGTCTTTAGCATAGTTTATCGTATAAATATTCTCACCTTATCATTTATAGTTGTCTATTTGTCGTATAGTATATCACACAATTTTTTTTGCACTTTATCCATTATTTTCGTTTGTTTGTCGCGTAGTTTATAGCATAATGAGATTGCACTTGCTCGATTGCTTTCGTCTGTTTGTCGCATAGTTCATCGCACAATTATGGAAAAATTTTATCAATTATCTACGCCTTTATTCGCGTAGTTTATCGCATAAATATTTTGCACTTTATCATTTATCTTCGTTGTCGCATAGTTATCGCATATTTTATTTGCATTTTATCAATTATCTTCGTATGTCTGTCGCGTAATTAATCGCATAATGAGATCGCACTTGTTCGATTATTTTCGTTTGTCTGTAGCGTAGTTAATCGCATAATGAGATCGCACTTGTTCGATTATATTCGTCTGATTGTCGCATTATTATTTCACACTTTATCGATTATCTTCGTCTGTCTGTCGCATAATTTATTGTATAACTTATTTCGCATTTAATGGGAGTGAAAAAGTTAACTTAATAATCGGAGGTGTAAAAAACTTAATTCATCTTTAAAATGAGGCGATAGTTATTTCTTCTTACAAATATGTGGTGGGGAACAAACTTTTAGGCCTGCACGACCCAAATGTATCAAGTTCCACTTCATCTTCAAATAAGAATTAGTGGGCAAGAGTCAATAGACCAAACCATTCTAGATAAAAGCTCATTGCAGCCTCTTGGATGAACCCAACTCGATTCAAGCTTAATGATGCTCAGACTCATTAGCTCGGTAAGGGCTCATGGCCAATCCATTAGAAAGCTTACATAATCTGAACTCCCGAATTAAATAAGCATTGGTAAGATCATAATTGATGATATAAAGAATAAAACAATGAATAATTGCTATGAAGTTACTTATTCAGTACAAAAATCATTCGGACATTAACATTTTAGCTTAAAGAGCCAAATAACAAAAAGCTTTTCGTGCCAAGAGAATGGAACTGAAATTAAGTGAAAGAAGTAGCATGGGCCGTGTTGCAAAGGGGAAAATTCCGATAAAACGGAGATGGTAGAGAAGTTAATGCCGAACTGGACAAACTTTACGTGAAAAAAGGTGCCAAAACCCCTGAATAGAATTTTGCTCCATCAATAAACACCTACAGGAAAATTTCTTGGTCAATAGAGGACCATTTGAGACAATTATTGAGTGTTGTAATTATTTGTGGTGATGACTGTGTGCGAAAGTATAAATTAGGGGCGGATCCACCGCCCCACTTTCTCTAATAAAAAAAAAAGAATATTAAAAATTGGATTAGAGATCCAAGATCCACCGCCCACTTTCTCTTAATAATTAAAATGCAAATTGTGGGAAGGTGCATACGAAGGTGGCCTATCTCTCCCTATAAATAGGCTACTCGGCAGAGGAGAAAAATGCACAGAAGAAAAGAAGAGAAAGATAGAGAGAAAGAAAGAATAGAAAAATATAACAAATATTTATTTGTTATCAAAATAACAAAAGAGTGATATTTTTATTCCTATTTTTAAGTGCTCAATTCTCGTCTCCGTTCTTGTTCGCCGGAGCTCGTAAATCTGGTGTGCTACAGATTTAGAGACGTTTGCCGTTATATCTTTGGGAAAGTTACGCCTGAACCGTTAGCTGCCACACGGGGCGTATTCTTCTTGCGGAAAGAGTTTTTCTCGCCTCGACTAAAATATTTCAGTTTTTTTTTTTAAGTTTTAATTTATTTTTCAGTTGTAATTTATTTTTTCAGTACAATTGTAATTTTCTATTTTTTAGATTATTTGTAAGAACTGAAAAATACATATCAGTTCATAGGATTCCCGTGTATTTTGACACCCAATTACGAACAATCGCAAGAAGAATATCTCAACCTACTGGACTGATGGCTTCCACCGAAAATGGTTCCAACACTCAGCATCCGATCAATCATGTAGCTGCTGTCCATGTCCCTACTGCTGAGAAGCCCGAAAAATTCAATGGGCTTGATTGTAAAAGGTGGCAACAAAAGATACATTTTTACCAGACCACTTTGGGTTTGGTGAAATACCTGAAGGACGACCCCCCGGTTATTGCTGAAAATGAGACCAATGCTGAACTACGCACTGCGTACGAAGCTTGGGGGTAAGGTGATTACCTTTGCCGTATCTATGTCCTGAACGGACTTAGTAATGAGTTGTACAATGTGTACCGCTCGAGTGGTTCTGCCAATGAGCTTTGGGCTGCTTTGGAGAAGAAGTACAAGACTGAGGATGCCGGGGCGAAGAAATTCGTCGTCGGCAAATTTCTTGACTTCAAAATGGTTGACACTAAGACCGTTGTGTCACAAGTGCAAGAGTTTCAACTCATCTTGCACGATATCCATGCTGAAGGAATGTCTCTAAGCGAGTCATTCCAAGTTGCGGCTGTGATTGAAAAGCTGCCGCCGGGTTGGAAAGACTTCAACAACTACCTCAAACATAAGAGGAAGGAGATGAGTCTTGAAGACCAGGTTGTTCGTCTTCGTATTGAGGAGGACAGCCGTAATTCATCGGCGAAGACTCCGATGATAGAGGCTCGTGCTAACTTGCTGGAGTAAGGCCACTCGAGCAAGAGGAAGTCCCTTGACAAAGGGAAGCAGTCTGCCAAGGTTTGGAAGTTTACTGGAACCTGCTACAACTGTGGTAAGCCAAACCATATGGCAAAAGACTGCAAGAGGCCAAAGAAGGTTGGGCCAAAGAAAGGGCAACCCAGTGCCCTTATGGCTGAACACGGCCCTGTGCCGGGTGAACTGACCGACTTTGATATGTCGGCAGTAGTGTTTGAAGCCAATATGGTGGATAACCCAAGAGAGGGGTATATCGATACTGGTGCCACATGTCATGTGTGTTCCGATAAGGAGGTGTTCTCTAAATACACTCCTGCTAAGAGTTGGAAACTTTACATGGCAAACTCAGCCACGGCTGATGTGGCTGGAGTGGGCACTGTGGTGCTGAAGCTGACTTCTGGAAAGGAGTTGAAGCTTAAGGATGTTCTGCATGTCCCAGACATCCGCAAGAATTTGGTCTTCGGATCTCTTCTTGTTGAGCATGGATTTAGGCTGGTATTTGATGCTAGGAAATTTGTTCTTAGCAAGTTTAGAACTTTCCTTGATCGTGGCTATCTCGACAAGGGTATGTTCAAAATGAATGTAATGGCCGTGAGCCGTGTAACCGTTTTAAATGATAATGAAAAGCCTATTTCTGTTTATACCGTTGAGTACTCTGATTTATGGCATATTAGATTGGGACATGTAAATCTAAATGCAATTAAACGGTTGATGAATTTAGAATTAATTCCTAATTCTAAAATTGGATCACATAAGAAATGTGAGATTTGTATTGAAGCAAAAATGGCTAAGTTGCCTTTTCACTCGGTGGAAAGGAGTACTGAACCATTAGGCTTAATCCATACTGATGTATGTGATATGAAAAGTGTGCAAACAAGAACCGGTAAAAAGCATTTTATTACTTTTATCGATGATTGCACAAGGTTTTGCTACTTATATTTATTAAGAAGCAAAGACGAGACTGTGGAAGCATTTAAAATCTATAAGACCGAAGTTGAAAATCAACTCGACAAAAGGATTAAAATAATCCGAAGTGATAGGGGTGGGGAGTATGTATCTCCTTTTGAACAAATATGTTCTGAATATGGCATAATTCATCAAACGACGCCCCCTTATTCTCCACAGTCGAACAGTGTTGCTGAACGCAAGAACCGTACGTTAAAAGAAATGATGAATGTCATGTTGATAAATTCAGGATTACCCCAAAACATGTGGGGGGAAGTTGTTTTAATAGCAAATCATATTCTGAAAAATTGTAAACCGTCTTATAAATACCTGAAAGTGTGGGGGTGTTTGGCTAAGGTTTCAGTTCCTGAACCCAAACAAATGAGAATAGGGCCAAAGACGGTCGATTGTGTGTTTATTGGATATGCGTACAATAGTACAGCATATAGATATCTGGTTCATAAATCAGAAAATCCAGAGGTATCTGTTGGTACCACGATTGAGTCGAGGAATGCTATATTCTTTGAGAATATATTTTCTCTGAAGGAAAGGGCACAAACTAGTTCTAATAAACGAACATATGAAACTGCTAATGGTTCTGTACCAGAGGGTACTGATGAAGAATTGAGACGTAGTAAAAGGGTAAAAACGGCGAAAACGTTTGGGCCTGATTTTATTACGTACAGGTTGGACGATGGACCGAGTTCCTTTAAGGAAGCTCTGTCCAGCACAGATGGACCACTATGGGAAGAAGCTATAAATAGCGAACTCGAGTCCATTATGCAAAATCATACTTGGAAATTGGTTGATCTCCCTGATGGTTGTAAACCTTTAGGATGCAAGTGGATCCTACAGAAGAAATATAAAGCTGATGGATCGATTGATAAGTTTACAGCAAGATTGGTGGTCAAAGGCTTTAAACAAAAGGAAGGGTATGATTTCTTTGATACCTATTCACCAGTTACGCGTTTAGTGTCGATAAGAGTGCTTCTCTCGATTGCTGCTTTGCACAATCTTGAGATTCACCAAATGGATGTCAAGACGGCATTTTTGAATGGTGAATTGGAAGAAGAAATATACATGGAACAACCTGAAGGGTTTGTTGCACCTGGACATGAGAGAAATGTGTGTAGATTGATCAAATCCTTGTACGGACTTAAACAAGCTCCGAAACAATGGCATTTGAAATTTGATGACGTGATGTTGTCAAATGATTTCAAAATCAATGAATGTGACAAATGTGTTTATGTCAAGAGTACATCAAATACATTTGTGATTGTACGTCTATATGTAGACGATATGTTGATCATGGGGAGTAGCCATGAAGTGATCATGGATACAAAAAGAATGTTGAAAAGAAATTTCGACATGAAAGATATGGGTTTGGCTGATGTTATTCTTGGAATAAGGATTATCAGAACCCAAGATGGAATTGTCTTGTCACAATCTCATTATGTAGATAAAGTGCTCAAGAAATTTGATACCTATGACGGTGCACAGTCTAGGTGTAAGACGCCCCTTGATCTTAGTATAAATCTGGTGGCTAATAAAGGTCAACCAGTGGCTCAGTTGGAATATTCACGGATAATAGGGAGTCTGATGTACTTGACGAATTGTATAAGACCAGACTTGGCCTATCCGGTGAATAAGTTGAGCAGATTTACGAGCAATCCCAGTCATGAGCACTGGAATGCTTTGAGAAGGGTACTTAAGTACTTGAGGTACACCCTTGAATACGGGCTAAAATACTCGAGATACCCAGCCGTACTTGAAGGGTACTGTGATGCAAGCTGGTTATCAGAATCGAGAGATTCTCGCTCCACTAGCGGATATGTATTTTATATTGGAGGAGGTGCAGTTTCGTGGAAATCCACGAAACAAATGTGTATAGCTCGTTCAACGATAGAATCGGAGTTCATCGCTTTAGATAAAGCTGGTGAAGAAGCCAAGTGGCTTAGAAATTTTTTATCCGATATTTCGCCTGTGATGATTCATTGTGATAGCCAAGCTGCTATAGGTAGAGCACAAAGCAACTTGTATAATGGTAAGTCTAGACATATTCGTCGTAGACATAATACCGTACGCCAATATATCACAAATGGTATTATTTCCATTAACTATGTGAAGTCTAAGGAAAATTTGGCTGATCCTTTGACGAAAGGATCGAATAGAGATCAATTGGTAGTTTTGCTAGAGGGAATGGGCTTAAAAATCCACAATGTAAGGAATGATCATAGTGGTAACCCTACCATGCTAAGTGGAGATCCCACGAACTTGGTTCAAAGGAAAAACTAAGCTATGAAAATTCAGTTGAGCACTTGGAATATATGAATGTTCAAAGCTATTCCCTAGAGCACTCCAAGTGCAAGATGACCTGTTGATTGTGGTGAGGGTAAGTCAAGTGGACTTTTAATGAATCCCTAACCTTGTAAAGGTGGAGTAATACAGGATACTCTTGATAGGGAGGACACCTATATAAGTGTGAAGTGTGGGCCGCTTCAATTGTAAACACTTATGAATCCAAAGTGATGTCCATGGCCAAAACGGACACAACGATAGAACGGAATAGAGTTAAGACTCTATTGTGTGAATGTCATTGTCTCGGTGTACACTATGGAGGAATAGTTCAAGGCATTATGTCCACTAGGCCGCCAGTGCATCCGATGATGTTTACTATGAAAGGTTCAAAGCCAAAAGCTACCTTCTCTGATGCAATAGAGTTTTGTGAGGGTTGAGCACAATAGTATATATTTAATTTACACTTTTGTGGGGGATTGTGTGTGAAAATGTAAATTAGGGGCGGATCCAGCGCCCCACTTTCTCTAATAAAAAAAATATTAAAAATTGGATTAGAGATCCAAGATCCACCGACCACTTTCTCTTAATAATTAAAATGCAATTTGTGGGAAGGTGCATATGAAGGTGGCCAATTCTCTCCCTATAAATAGGTTACTTGGCAGAGGAGAAAAATGCACAGAAGAAAAGAAGAGAAAGATAGAGAGAAAGAAAGAACAGAAAAATATAACAAATATTTATTTGTTATCAAAATAACAAAAGAGTGATATTTTATTCTTATTTTTAAGTGCTCAATTCTCGACTCCGTTCTTGTTCACCGGAGCTCGTAAATCTGGTGTGCTACAAATTTAGAGACTTTTGCCGTTGTATCTTTGGGGAAGTTACGCCTAAACCGTTAACTGCCACATGGGGCGTATTCTTCTTGCGGAAAGAGTTTTTCTCGCCTCGGTTAAAATCTTTCAGTTTTGTTTTGAGTATTAATTTATTTTTCAGTTGTAATTTATTCTTTCAGTACGATTGTAATTTTCTATTTTTTAGATTATTTGTGAAAACTGAAAAATACATATCAGTTCGTAGAATTCCCGTATATTTTAACACCCAAATACCAACAATGACACAGGGTGAATAAAGAACAGAGCAAAGGCTTACACAAAATTTAGGGTCACGGAATACTCGTCGACATATTCAAAAGCTATGATTTGGGCCTAAGTTTGGACGAAATATGTTGACTTATTATACCTGCTCTTTGTGGTGCTCATAAGCTCAAGAGCTGGATCGCAAGTTAGTCTTTGATACATCAAACAATTTAGCACAATGAATTTAAAAGTGAACTAATACCACAATAGCATCTCACAGGTAAGTAAAAAGATGACCGCCATCACATCAATAAAACAAAATAACTGAGAAATTAGCTAAAAATCACATGAAACACTGCACAGCTTGATAATTAAAAGCATCTTCATCGAATACTACGTAAACTTCCATGTTCTAAAGAATTGTGCAGAAGCCAAAAAGTTATACTGTAAAAAACTACTAATTCATGCCTGCAGACAAAGTAGGGAAGGTGAATAGGCCATTTCCATATCCAGAACATATACCAAAGTCGATAAATCAACATAGCAGAGTTGTTACGTAATAAAAATCGTGTTGGATTTATCGTCCTTGATGGCCCCTAAGCATTTGTTAACATGATAAGTAAATTATCATTTATCAATATCAGAAATTAAACACTCAATGTGAGCAACTGACCTCCTCACTGTCTTCCCCATCTTCCTCATCATGAATCTCAGACTTTGATTTATCCGACTCTTCATCACCTTCTCCAGCCTATATTGGAATGAGAAAAAAAATAGCAAGTTACATATGTGTTACTTAACGAAAGATAGTAAATCTAATGACAAATGTAACGGCGAATGACAAAAAGCTACCAGTTTTCTGTTGTAGGCGTCCATCTGTCGCGCGTATTCCTTCTTCTTCTTCTCAGCCTTTGCCACAAAGGGAGCCTTTTCCTAATAATTGACATTTATACATTTTGGTCAGAGGTTCCAGATAAAACAAATTTGTCACAGCAAAAACGAGTAACATTTCAGCATAAATGTCTGGATAACTAGATACAGTTACCTCGTCACTCATAGACTTCCACTTTTCACCAGCAGCTTTGCCAACCTACATTTTGCCACCCAATTAAAAGTGTAAAATACTATAAACAGCAGTAGGCTGATTCAAGAGTAGGAATATTAAAGGAGTGAAACCCACAGCAGAAACTGATTTGTTTTTAGGGTGCTTTTCCTTGTATTCCTGCCTAAAGCCTTCCCTGCAATATGTATATGAGCTTGAGCATATTAGAAACACAAACAAATTACAGAACTTGGTCTTAATAAGAAAATGGCGCCAAGAAAAAGGTTGAAAAACCAATAGATAACAGTGCAATTTACACATACATGAAAACAAAGAAAGCACTTGGAGCCCTCTTTGGCTTGTTTGGATCCTTTGCTGCCTGCTTTCCTTTCTTCGTCTGTTTCTTAACAGCAAGCCTAATTTCGTAATATCCACCAAACAAGGTGAATAAGAAGTTGAATGAAACATGGAAAAAAAATGGTTGGTCCATTCCTAAGTGAATAACTAGCAAATAGTTTAATTTTGGATTGGAACAGCTACTCTCTCTTGTCAGGGCAAATATATACTTCAACCAAAATCACGTAGGAACAGTAAGCATGAAAGAACAAGACAAATTCATTTACATAAATAAATAAAAAAAGAAAAAAGCAACAACAACAACAGTTACTTTTTATGCCAACTTTTTTACATGTTAAGATTGTACAGCAACTAAATTTCATCAGAAACTCAACATAGAAGAACTTATAATTGCAGATAGAGTTGTTAAACAAAAAAGAACCACTTGTGAGCTAGACTTGGCTGGTTAAGGTTTGAGAAACATAGGCTTTCGTATTGAATTCTTAGCAGAGATCAGCTAGTTAAGACTGAAGTTAAACTTGTTAATTTTGATAAATGGTCTGAGCTCCAACTCCATGGGCACCTCATTTACTTAATGAGCCAAGCATGAGAATCATGAACAAGAGCTTGGCTCGGCTCAGCTCAACTCATTTAAAGACCTAATTCCAAATAACTAGATCTGCGTAACCAAATGCTGCATGAAAATTAAAAATAAAATTATCTACAACCACGTGATAAAACAAATATCATAAATTATAGACAGTAATAAATGTCTGGTTCTTAGATCTACCAGAAAAATAGGAACTCGTGCTGATTCTACTATTTTAGAACACAATGGTAAAACGTAACAAAGAAAAGTATAGTTATCAAAACATCAATCAACCAAATCCACGAAAAGCCATGACAGATGAATTCACCAAACAAAACCTAAAACTCAAAAATATTATAAGCAGCGCAAAAACAGAGTTTCTTAGAATTTGAGCCACGAAACAGAAAACTGATAAGAACCAAACAAAAACTGGAAACACACACCCAAAAATACACACAGAGCGAAGTATCGCAAAAGTAACGCAAAATGCTCGACATAAAAACATCGCTTACCTGCTGTCGGCTTTCTTCGAATCAGCCTTCGAATTTCCTCCTTTCATGTCAAAAAACTTCCCAAAAACAAAAAACAAATTCTGAAATACATCGAGAATCCAAACAAAGGAAGCAACGTCAAACGGAAAACGAGCAAACCAGGAGCTTACCTCAAACGGGAACAGGCAAGACTGGGATTTGGGTTAGGTCGAACTTTCCTTTTGCAACGGTAGTTTTCGTTGAGCGACAGTGAAAAGCGATGGGAGTGTGAGATTGAGGTGACTATTAATTGAGGGGGAGTTGAAAAGAAATTGAAAACGGAGCCTTCCAAATTCCAACTCGCAATTTCAATTTTAAAGAGAGCTGCTTTTGGAGACTTTGGGCGGGATCTAATATTTTTTGGTCCCTCTCATTTGGTTTCATTTCAAACTAGTACGAATCTAGTGCGATGCACGAGTAAGAGATACATATTAATATTTATATTAAACGATGGGATATACGTTAATAACATAACACGTAGAGAACTAAAGTAAAACACAACCACACATATGTCTATATATTTAAAAATAAAATTAAAAACATAACCATTTGCTTATATTGTCAACATCTTGCTGCATAGCAAAATTGCAAAAGTCAAAATAAAACATTGAAAAATCGGTAAGATACTTCAACACTTTGCAGTAATAGATTGTGATTTACTAATGTTACTTTCTACCATCCTCGAACTTGTCACTCATCTTTGTAATGTTAACGTCACGAATTAATCCAGTTATGCGGCCACCCTGTAAAATGGCAATACAAAAAAATATTTTCATCAAAAAATATTAAAATAATAGATATTGACAACTACTATTAAAACACATAATAAAGAATACTAACATCACTATTGTGGAAAACTATTTCCAAATAACTTCTGTAAGAGGCATCAAACATCGTCTTCAAGATGTTGCTGGAAGTTTTAAGATGACTTTCGTATTTCATTTAAAATCCTTGATTAGACCAAGGGTTGATCCATGCCTTTATTTTGAATGTGTAAATTTATGATTAGTATTAGATTTCATTTACCAGGAATGTGAGTTTATTTATAGATGAAATTTTGGTGCTTATATATGTACTTATTTTCTAAGTTTTAAAATGTGGATTTATATGATATAAGCTTATTACTTGATTTGATTTTTTTTTTTTTGGGCGATTTTGAGAGAAATAAACATAGGAACTACCCTCAAAAACCCAAAAACTAACTCCCCATGAAAAAATTTGTGGGGCGAAGTTTTAAAACATCACAAGATTAATGCTTTCACAAAAATTACAGCATTTATGTACTCATTCTTAAAATGCACCAAAATGAATGCATTTTACATCTGCTTTTGCTGATAAAATATCTCCTAGTTTTTTCAAGAGCTCGGGTGGTGCATGGTTGTCGATTTCTGCTCCCAATATTGCAATTGAAATCTTGACTTCTAAAATCCACGGTATGATAAGAAAATGAAATGTTTATATGGATGGTTAAATGTTAAAATAACATTAATTTTGAAAAATTGAGAATTAATATATCGAAATATAACCATTTATTTCGTCTTCTGTAATGGGACCTGGATGCAATAAAACTACTGCTTGTATGCAGTCAAATTTGACCAATTTCACTGCAACCATCACTATAACCAAAGGCAACATAATTCAACTTCTCAAAATATAAAGATTTGTCCAAATAGTCAATGATATATATTTATATATATATTTTCTAATATATGATATGTTTTAATGGATATTTTTAAGCCATTCATTGACTTTTCTAAATTTGTTACATCTTATATGGAATTGAAATTTCATAACAAACTTCGGAAGGTGTCTGTAATTTTGAAACTTCCTCTATATTTTCTAGTGATCATCAAAGTCCAATCCAAGAGTAGTTTTGCAAATATCTAAAACAATAAGCAAAGAGAATAATAGACAATTGATTTTGCATCCCCAACAGAAACCTGCTACTCCAATTTTGGACACTCCTTTGCTTCTTAAGTCATCAATTACAATCTTGGCATCCTCACAACCTTTGTCCTGTAACAATAGCACTAGAGTTTTAAGGAAGTTTGACAAAATAATAGAACAATGTTTCTCTTGTGCAATCAGACAAATGAGTTTTGAGTTTTTTTTTTTTAACTTCACAATTGATTAATTCAGATGTGGAGGTCAGTAGTACAACCCCGGAAAAATTTACATTTTTATTTGGTAAACAGGGTTGGTCCAAGGCAAATACTTCAAATTGAATCTCATATTATTGTAATTACATAGTAAAAAGAGAAAAGGATACTGTAAAAAAGGCCAGATGTTTAATAAATAAAGGGAATGCATTAATAAAATGTTCATTAAACTCCTTACATGTACCCTTTTTTTTCTTACGAATGCACAACTCTTGATTCTTGAAGGTGCATCCGCTTTTTATAACGCATACAAAAACTTAAAGAGCATTTATATATATATTTTTCCTTCTGGTAATTAGAAAGTAAATTTTATAAACAGCTTTGTGATTATGTCCTATTTTATCTTTACATTATTGCAAATTTTTTTTTCATATATTACAATCCTGTATTCGCCAATGATTACAACTAAATAGCAAGAGTGGTTCAACACTAACCAGACTATGAGCCTCTAGCCATGATTCTCTAGACTTTTCAAGGCCAAACGGATCACCGTAGAAGAAATCAGGAGCCACTACCAAGAAGCCTGAAGCTGCAATTTTGTCTGCAAGTTTCTTATATAATGAAGCAAAATATTAAAAAATTATATCAATTTAGACTGTGATCGTTAAGACTTCATAACATGATTAGAATAAAGTACAGTTGGATTTCAAGCACCAACTGCCTTACTTTATTAACTGACTTTCAAATTTAGAAGTAGCTCCAAAACATACCTCTCAAGTTTTACTCAATTGTAAAAACACAATAAAAACTTTGATCTTTTGACAATTTACACTAATCGTTGTGCTTGCATCAGTTTCTGGCATCATGTTGGAATTGAGAAAACAAACAAACTAATATTGAATACAAACTAAGGCTTATAATGGGCTAACAAAGAAAACAAAAATTGACCACTTCGGGCATTAATCCACTAATACCATCAAGACTCAAACTAAGCCTTAAAAATAGACAAATCCAACCAACTAAGAAATAGAATAACATGTAATGCATGAAGCTAAATAAACATAAACTAATGATCGTATGACATGGCCAAGCTGGAGTTGTATTTTTACCACATTTTGTAACTTACAATTACCTTGCTTAGTTTTGCTATACATTGCAAATAGACGTACGGAACACAGAAGACTATATGTAATATTATGAAAATTTGAGGATGTAATTGTACGTCAGCTTAACTAAAGATTGGTACAAAAGTGCAAGATAGAATCTTCACTTGAAGGATCCGTTTGAAAAATAAAATCTTTTAGATTCATCACTCGGAGTATCTGAAAATAATCAACGTAGAACTATAATAGTTAACATCTGAAAATAGTTAACATCCTCAATACTCTATGTATAGGTAGTGACCAAGCTGCCAATAAGATAAATAATAAACATTCAAATATAAATAAAAATGAAAATTCAAATCACGATGTAACTAAAATCAATGTTAGGGTGACATTCCACCCACGATGCCCAGACCCCAAATCCATAACATTAACATAATTTCCCCACAAATCAAAAACCTCCATGCAAATGATCACTGACCAAAATCATCACCACTTAATGACTGCAACACAATTTATCCAAGAACACCTCTACTGAAAATCAGCAACCAAGCATACTACTTCAAGCGGATAACAACTGGAAAAATCTCAAATTCACTTAATTACGTAAGTCCGTAGTTAGCAAAAGTCAATCTGAGAGACCCAAACGAATATTAAGTAAAAATTTCACCTTTTTCTTCTCAGATAACGGCGCAAGTTGCTTCTTCCCGGCAGCAGCAGCGGGGCTAAAGTGACGCCGCTTCTTGTCAGCCTCACCTGTACTACCCATCATAATCACAACCCACAAAGCTCTAGAATCACTACACTTATTAAAAATTGAAAAGCATAAAATTCATGGTCAATCTTCAAAAGGCCATGCATGTACATCAAAAAAATCCAATTTTNCAACCAAAAAAAAAAAAAAAAACAATTAGAAAAACCAATTGATAGAAAAGGTCGACGTTCCTCCAACTGAGGAAGAAACCCTAAGTCTCAAAAATTGAAAATAAATAAATAAATACAACTCAATTATACAGAGTTCATCTCGCTTATTTCGAGATAGGCCATCGAGCTCCACAACCGTGATGTAGCTGTTGCCGTCGCGGTCGAAGGAGCGGAAGACCTCCAACAGTTGGTCTTCCATGTCGGGGAGGATGGCGACGGCGAGCTCGTCGAACTGGACAGCGCCTTTGTCATTGGCGTCCATGTTGGCGAGGAGGGCGTGGATCTGGTCGTCGGAGGGCTTGAGGCCGAGAGACCAGAAGAGGGCGGCGCATCGCCCTTGTCGCCAGCGCCGATTCAATTCCGTCCGCGTTGTTTTCAGGCTCGACCACCGACCGGATTTTAGAGAAACGATTGGATGGGGAAGAAAGGAAATTGATTTCGAGATTTGGAATTCTTGGGTGTTATTGATAAATTTTAAGAGGATAGTTGAGAATGGCTGACCAATTCTGATGTTGGGAGGTAATTTGCGATTGGAGACAGAAGAAGAAGGAGAGTGACGGATGAGGGAAAGAAGAAAATCGGGCAAAAGAAGAAAAGGGGGGAAAATGGAGAGAGAAAAAAAAAAGGATTTGGGGATGAGTAGAGAGAGATTTCCCTTTTTTTCTCCTTTTTCCTTTTCCTGCGGAACTTTTCTTACAAATTTTGTTTTAATCAGATTGTAGAAATAGATGAGTCCAAATAGAGTGAAATCAATAAATAAAATCTCCAAAAAATTTGAACTGGCGGGCTTATTCAATTTTTTCGTTAAAAATCCTGCTCATTATAGTAAAATTTAGGCGGGATTTGAAATCTTTTTTTTTCCTGATTTTCTACATGATTTTTTCAAACAACTATCATTCCCTCTTTATATATTAATAGATAGACTAGTACGAATCCCGTGCAATGCACGTGTAAGAAATATTCTTTAATATTTATAAATTAAAAATATTCATTAAATAATATTTATAAATTAAAAATATAAAATCAATATGTAATACAACTTACCTATATTAATTTATTGAAAATGTTATATGAAATATAAATTGTGCAAAATTACATTAAATATATTTATTTAAAATTGGTACACGACTCGTACGATGCAAGTAACTAATAATAAATTACATTATATTCATTTCGAAATAGATGTCATTATAAAATTTTTATTCAGAAATTTGATTTGATTATAAATTTGATTCAAGTAAATACAAACCTTTATATGTGTGTGTGTCTATATATATATATATGAAAATAATTTGATATGTTCCACGCACATTTACAAACTATAGTATTCTCCAGATTTTTCTCTCATTAATATCGAGTAAAATTCTTAGCAATATATATAAAAAAGAATATATTGAGATAATATTTTTTGCCATAAACGGGTATATTGGATCAATATATAGTATACCAAAATTATTCGAGTTCATATTTTATCGATATAATACTAAAAATGATATTCAATTTTACCATAAAATTAATTGTCCAGCGTACAAAACAAAATCGAGACCCATGTTTTTTATAGATAAAAATAAAAAAGACCCAAAAAATAATAATTAAATATAAGCTGCCATTAATTCAATTATTTTGGAATTTTATATTACAAAATTATGATTGAATAAATTAACCAAATTTACTCGACTATTTAATTAGGGTATCTAAAAAATATAATTTTTTATGATCTAATTATTTTCTTAATTATCTACAATTTAAGTAATGAAGGACAAAAAAATAAATAAAAATTATTAAATAATACTTAAAAAAAATGTTCTTAACACAATTTTTTTAGAATAGTTTTGCAAATAGCATAAATGATTATTTTAGTTGATATTTTCACAATTCTAGTAATTATTTGCAGACTGAATAAATCATTTGAATTTACACAATTTGCGTAATTAAGGTATATTAAAAATGTATTTCACAAAAGAATTACACGAAAAATATAAAACACTTATTAATAATTAATTAAACAAGTTAGTTGGAAGATTTTTACCAAATCGCATAATTGATATTGCAGCAGAAATTCCCATATTTACGTAAATCAACCAAATTCACATGATTTGAGTAATTAACGTATCTTACAAATGATTTTTTATGGCTTATAACATTTCTTTAAATAATGAGCCGCAATTTCTATAAACGATTATTTGAAATATACCATAAATTGCTAAAATAATTTCATGAAATAGTAAATATATATTTTTTATGGAAATAGTTTCTATTTAAAAAATAATCAGACCTTTTTATATAGATATAGATATAGATTCGATGTATGGTGGTTATTTTATAAATCTATATCTATATAAATATAAAAAGGTTTGGCATTACCGGAAAAAGTAACTTATTTCCCACCTNTTTTTTTTTTTCCGAAACGATAGAAGAATTATATAAAAGGCGCACAAAAGTGCGGAATTACAAACTGGGAGGCTAGACCGAAGTCCGCCTAGAATCGCTGGCAACGCCAGAAGAAAACCTAACTCAAACAACGAACAACTAGAAACTAGCTCCCCACGGGAGAAAAACACAACTAAAGCACAATCACAAAACTAAAAGCTCCCCTCAGAGAGAATGCCTAGGTGTTGGCTCCCCACAGGAGAATAAAGGTAACACCCAGGTTAACAGGGGCCAACGGCCCAAACCAAAAACACTAAAACACAAAGACAAACACAAGACGAGCACACACCTACAACACATAACAAAACAAAAAAACTAAAATAAAAACATAATCAACCCTTCCCACAGCAATAATACCAATCCCAACACGAGGCACCAACAGAATCACGGACAAACACCCACAGAGATGAACCACAACCTAGAAATCGGCTCCCAAAACTGCCGAAACGCCTAGCTGAAGCCAAAATCCGAGGCCCCGGACAACTCCAAGAAGTAAAAACCGACCCACAGCCGGAGGAAAGTCGACCAGCCCCCCCACACTCCGGCTTCCCTAGATCCGGCCAACACCACTAGCCTAGATCCGGTAAGCCGGACACCCCACGTCACAACAGCAGTAGCGAGGAATACAGGGGGCTCGAATCGACCTGCCTCAGCCCTAGCCCACTCAACTCCGGCGAGCCGAGCATCCAGAGCCACCCCCAAAACCCGACCAAACACCGAACTCCCACATCCCACTGCAAGACGAGCTCTCCACCGGAAGCTCCGAAATCGAGCTCGCCACTAGCGAACCAAACCAGAGCGAAACCAAAAGGCGAGCCAACCCTCGACAACGCGGCCCAAAATCCACACCACCGAGACAACCATCGGTGTTTGAGACCTCAGATCCGCCATCGATGCAGGGGAGAAGAGATGTAGATGAGAAGAGAATAGGGTTGAGGGTGCAGCGGCGAGCCATCCGCCGTCAAAGGGACCGGCGAATCGCCGGGGAAGGCACACGGCGAGCTTGAATTTATGGGATTAGGTTTCAGGAATTTTTGGGCAACGAGGGGGATTGTGTGTTGAATTCTGCATTTAAGACTTCAAATTGAAAATAGAAACACCTAAAGAATTCAATTTTACTTTTTTTAGTAATTCTTTTTGAATTTTTTTTCTATAATTGGCGTTCATATTTTGTATTTTGAATTAACAAAGTAAACAAAATCTGTACAATATATAGATTGGTCAAAAAATGTGGCCATATCAATTTGAATCGTGTGATACACGAATTAAAAAGGTAAATAAAATCTGAATAAAATAAATTCCGAAAAAACATTGGGCATGACTGTAAATGGGTAGTGATATCCATCCATAGATACAGAAATTACACGATGCTAAATTGCTAACTACAACAAATCCGCCACTTAAACCGTCGGTGCGCTCGAGAAGTAGTTCGACGAGTTCCGGCACCAACTCGACGGCTCCAGCGGCCTTCACGAGAGTAAATAGTGTGCCTCCTCGGAGATTGAGTACGTCACAAGGATTATCCAGAGCCGTCTGCTTATTCACCAGCCTCGCCTTCGCTCTGCACCTGGTGATTTTCTCTGATTTTTTACCATGATTCTTGCCCTGTTTTTTGCTCTTTTTTTTTCAGTTTTCATTTCGTTGTTTGATGTTGCTAAGGTGATACTGTGAGCTTTCGATCTACTGGGTTTCATGAGAATACTTGCGTTTTGAGGTTAGTATTTGTTTTCTGCCTTGAAATTTAATAAAAATTACATTGGGAAAGGAAGAGAAATTTTTGGAGCTTAACATTATGGAAACTTCAAATTAATTTCTTTATCTATTGTTCTTTTTGTGGGTTTTTGTTCTTTTTTGTGTTTTTGTTGCTAAAAGCTTGTATTTTTAATTAGAAGTTGTGGAGAAGACCAAAGGACAAATTGGTGTGTAGTGGGAACTACACAGATTTTAGGGTTGCCAGCGGTGCTTCCGGCGGTGGATAAACTGGCGGTGACCAGAGACTGGAAGTCGCCATAAACGGACTGGTTGTCGGTCAGTT